>JANAVB010027798.1:5201509-5208733 GCA_029216955.1 Iris pallida
AAATAGTTTGAAATCACATTCGAATCTTAGAAATTACAAACAGTAAACCATGGTATCAGCAATTGGGAAAACCCAAATCGAATTCGAAATTCAATCAACAATTCAAAACTAATGGTTGGTAAACCATGTGTTATATGTGTACGTGTCAAACAGTGTGTGTCGTATCCCCAAAGTGGGACACGACGTGTCCAATCAATTTAACACAGGAATACATTAGAACTGTGCACAGCCTCGTGCACACGTGCACGCGTGTCTAGCACACGACACAGGCCACGTGGAGACACGTGGTCGTGCACACGTGTTCGCCTAGCATAGGGCTTGGTTCGTGTCACCATGATATGTGTCTAGGTGTCGCAATGTCCTTGTTTGAGTCGCGTGTCAGAGCCAAAATCTGTATGTGCACAGTGAGGCTAAAACCAGTACGAGCGCGATTGCGTGTCCGATTCGACACGATGCGACTCGAGACTCGAGGGGGCTCGTGTCAGTCATTGCCCCTCGATCCTCGCCAAGTGGCACGTGTCCATTCGCCGTATCCAGTGAGAAATCCTACCCGAGCAGCAAGACAGTTTTTCTGCAGCTGCAACAACGTGTTCGTGTCCACATACTGACACGACACGACACTGAAATCCTCCACAAATGACACGAAATAACAGACGACCCCTAGATCTACAAATCCATTCAAAAACAATTCTAAAATAGTGCAAAAATAGTGAGTGAGGCATTTCATCGAACACCTAGTTCTAGGTTAGGATACGTGTCCGATACGGGTACGAAATCAAATGCAATTGACACCAAACCTTCACTACAGCTAGGGGACACCTAGATCTAGGCTACCATACAAAGAAAATAGAATTTAATTACAATTTGAAGGGTTTACCTATAGGGTGTCAAATGGCAAGAAAAGCCCCAAATCGATTAATTCCCGTTGCTAGCCAAATCCTCCAAATTGTCCTCAAACTGAAATTACTCTCCATGAATATCAAATAAAGGATGATTAGACTCTATTGCAAAAGATTTGGGTCAAAAAGGAATTAAAATAGATTTATTATGAATTATGGTAGATTGAAATTACCTTTCCTTTCTAAAAGTTGGAATGATACAAAAGAGGAAAAAAAAAGGAATGAGAGATTATATAGGGAAATACCTATGTTGGCCGGCCACTATGGCTGAAATTAGGGTTAGAGTTTAATGGCATGGGCCTTGCCCAAGTTGCATTAGTCATGGAATTAAATTCCTAAGTCATAAGTCATGAACCTAGTCTTTATTCTCCTATTTCAAACTAGATTATAAATGACTAAAATTGGGTTAACTTAAGTTAGATTAGGGTCACACCATGATAACCAAGTCACCATAGCTAGAGTCAACATCTAGGTTAGTCTCTAGAGTCTCAACTAGTCAAAGTCAAAAATAATAATCACCAATTCAATAAATTAAAAATAAATTCACAATTTACAAATGACCAAAATACCCTCAAGCTAAAATGTGGTAGTGACACCAAACTACTCAATTTTCTATCACTGAAACAGTGGGCTACCCCTACAACCAAACAAGGACAAGGGGTAACATACTATTCCGCAATATGACATTTTTCTATGCCATGACTGGAACATGAAATTGGCTAAGGTCTCCTAACCTTTCTAGTAGGCAATTTAGAAGACACCTCGATGTATGGGAAGGTGAAGGCTGACTCCCCCAGGACAAGGTAACAACTCACAACACGCACGCGTCAAGTACCAATACTATCAGCCGATATAACTCGAGGCTAGCGGCCCACGTGACCCATCAGTCCACATAGCTTGAGGCTAGTGACCACTGTGACACGACTACCGTAGTACGCAGTTACTACGACTTTTAGATTTGGATAGCCCATACATTTAACTGTCTTCTCCCTCCTAAGGTCACTAACAGAAGGTAGTTTGCAAAGACTAGGTCCATATGCATACAAAAAGGCAAGAAGAAAAAATAACTGAAAGCAAAATAAAGCGATCTAAAAATAGCAAGTAATGGATCCAACTAAAAATAGATAATAAATATGTAGTAAATAAATAAATAAATAAAGATGCATCTAATTATAAACAGTAAATAAGGCAAGGTATCTTGCTTGGTGGTGCAGAAATGGCCAATCCAACGATCAGAAGCGTCAACAAGAAACTCAAAATCTACGAACGACTCCGGATGCTGAAACAAACATCAAGAACGTTCCCAGTATAACAGATATGTCTAGAAAATTCCTATCCAAAAGTTCAATTCTGGAACAGGGGCAAAATCATAATTTTAGATCAAAACGATGTCCGTCGTTGGACCCGCTTTGCACCAAAAAGTGTACCAGTACCTACGGTCTCTAAAGTCGTCAAACTACATATCTACGGGTCCGATTTGAGTAGATGAACCCAACCGTATGTCCAAAGTTGGCTTTCGGTGGGCCGTGCACAAATTTACCTGTTGGAGCGGGTCACAGGCCCGCCAAATAGGCGTTTTGATCGACCTTCTCAGAATCAGACCAAACTTGGCGAACAGGACCAGAATTTTGATGCAGTCCTGTTGGCATAAGTTTTATCTCGATATGACGAACGTACACGAAGTTATGGCCCAGTTTGTAAAAGATCGATACGGGGGTATCTTGACGGATACGCACTGATTTTGTCGCGCACACGCAACGAAATCGAGTTCCGTCAGTTCTCACACGTCAGCAACATCCATATGCGCCTTTCAATCATATAGTTCGTGACCACGTCACCCGATTTATCGGGACACACGGCGTATCGGGGAATTTTCTAAAAATTGATTATTTTGAAAATTGGTTTTTGCCAAACTTTAAAATTATTTTACTCAAAATTTTTCTATATAAATAAATAAACTATTTGAATGGTTTTATTCCTGGTTAGGTGGTCTACGACTCTATACAAGTAAATTTTGAAAACAACTATTATTTCCTTCAAAATTTCTCTTCTAATAGGGGGTCTGGGAGTATTCCTATGTCCTGTTTTGGATCCGTCTTGCCTCGACTTTGCGTCGATTTGTTGGCCAATCTGGTTAACAATCTGCGTATCTGTTTACTAGGTTTTAAGAAGGTCATATAGGCCTGGTGTTCCTCTGTGTAATAGAGGTGTTCCTCTGTTCAGAGGTGTTCCTCTGTTCAGGGGTCGCCGATGACTTCTCCGATGATTGTCGGGGTATGCAGGGCGTCGGGGTTGCACACAAGGGTATCGGGGTTGGCCTGGTGTCTCGAATGCAGTAGTACTTCGAGAAAGTTTTTGATAAATTCTCATCTATCCGCTCGTGTAGATCTTTTTATTCCCAAGTTTTGAATTCGATTTCCAATCGAATTTAAATTTGGTTTGGATTGTGTTCAATGAAGTCGAGTGGAGAATTTGATAGGGTTTCGTGTGGATAAGGTTTGATGAAGGATGATTGAGATTGGAAAAGATTTTGAAATCAAAATCTTCGAAAAAAATAACCCAATGTTCTTAATACAGGGGTCGGGCTGCTGTTCCTTTGGAACAATATGCTTCAACATTTTTTTTTCTAATACAAGTACTTATATACATAAATATATATATCAAGAAAACGTTAGTTAATATATGAATGCATAGTATACCCTTTTAGTTGTATCCCTACAACTTGTATACCTATATGTAAATATCTATATTTTACCTTTATACTCCCAAAATATTTTTCATCAATACTATAATATTTATTATGATAGCAATACATATATTTTACTATATAAAAAAAGAATATAAACCATATATATTAAACTACTCATAAGTATATATATATATATTTTTTATATATAAAATATATATATATATCTATATATATAGATATATATTATATATATATAGATATATATATATATATATATATTTTATATATATATATATTATATATATATAATTATATATATATTTTGTTTTATATATATATATTATATAATATATATATTATTATATATATATATATATATATATATATATAAATATATAATATAAAATTTATATATATATATATATATTATAATATTATATAAAATATAATAAAAATATTATATATATATATATATATATATATATATATATATATATAATTATATATATATAAATATATACATATATATATGTTAACAAAAAAAAAAAAAAATAATATATATATATATATATATATATATATATATATATATATGTTAACAAAAATAAAATAAAATAAATAAAGAAAAGGGCGAAACTGTAACGCTCCAGTCCCAAATACGTAAGATTAGGAAGACATAATGACAGAGACTTATCGAGAGGACTCCAGCCCAGCTCGAATACATATAAGCTGTCTGTGTTTTAGAATCAACTACATCTCAATCCACTAAATATCGGTAAGAATAACGAATCAAGTACAGTAAGGCCGATCAGACCATAATACACTGATTCTAGAATGGATAAATATGTTAGAGTGGATCCCCAATAACACATTTATCATGAACAGCTAAAAGAGAATTTAAGCTTGTAAAAGACTAGGCTATAGCGAGAATCAAATATATGACAAAATCAAAATACGGAAGAGAAAGATAAAAATATCAACTAAATAACCTATAGACTTGGTGTAGCAACCATCCTCCATCAACGTATCATACCTTCATAATACTGGAGAGATCACCAGGTCCTTAGGGGACTAGCAAGACACATAATATACATGCCTACTGTACAGTAAATAACATGCAAGGGAAACAAAAAAAATGACTTCTAGATCAAGAATGAAGAACAAATGGAAGACTCTATAATCATGACATGTCATATGAAAATAATACTAAGTATGACTACAAATGAATAGAAATGATTGTAGCCTTTCCGTGGTACTCCCGGTCCTAATCTAGTAGCCTTGCCGTGGTACCCCTAACTATAGTGAGTCTCTATCGTAGCCCTGTCGTGGGTCTCCCGAGTCGAGAGTGGTCAAGTAGTAAATCCTAGTATCGGTAGTAGAGGGTCATGTCAGGGAAATGAATACGAGATCAAGTCAAGTCAAGACGCTCAAGTAAATAACGTTATCGAAGTCATGTGTGAATATAATAATAATGACAATAAGTGATAACAGATAGAGACATGGAAATAAATCATGGCAGGATAGCAAATATGGAAAAATAAAAGAAGACATGAACAAAAAATAATAATAAAAGCACTCATGTAAATAACTGTACAAAGTTGGCAGGGTGTACTTGCCTGGTGTAGCGCGTAGAACCAACAATCTAACAACTCGTGAACCACAAAACTCAAACCATCGCAACAGTCTTTGGATGCTGAAATAGACATTACAATGTGTGTTTGTCATAAAAATGTCTAAGTTTGCCTGTCCAAACGTCCAATTCTAGACACAGGGGCAACCGACAATTTCGGGTCAAACGATGTCCGCCGTTGGGACCCGTTTTGTACCGAAAAGCGTGTCAACACCTACGGTCTCTAAAGTCATCAAATTATATGTCTTTGGGTTCGATTTGACGATACGAACTGAACCGTATGTCCAAAGTTGGATTTGGTGGACCATGCACAAATTTGTTCGTTGAGTCGGATCGCGGGCCCGCCAAAATAGCGTTCCGGTCGACCTTCTCATAATCGGACCAAACATGGCATACGGACCGAAAAATGATACAGTCCTGTTGGTGCATGCTTCGTCTTGAGAGACGAACGTGCACGAAGTTATGGGCTAGTTTGTAAAAGGGCGATACGGGATATTTTGACGGATATGCCTCGATTTCGTCGCCCACACACACAGCGAAATCAATTTTCGTCGATCCCACACGTCCGCAACATCTATATGCGTCTTTTGATGCTCACGGTTGCAACCACGTCGCCTATTTTGTCGGGGCGCACGCCGTATCTGTGAAAAATTCTAATTTTAAAAACTGTTTTGCCAAGTTTTTCTTGATTTTCAAATCGATTTAACTTATAAGCAATTAAAGAAAAAAGGTAATAATGTCGTTTCTATGGTGTTTATGTTGACTAAAATATTGTTTAGGTAGATTTTGAAAAATCTCTGGGGATTGCTATTAATTGGCCTTCTAAAACTATACCTGGAATAATTTGTTGAACTGTCCAGAAAAATTTTCCCTTGACTTTGCGTCGTTCTCCGACAGGGTGGTTACCTATCATGAAAAATATATTACTATGAACCCTAGAGGATTATACTGGCTCTCCGTAGGATTTTACGAAATTGAATTTGATCGAACATAGGAGAAGATACTTGGCTACAAGTAGAGCGCACCTCGGTTGCGAACTGCTGCTGCCGTCGTGCTCTCCTCGCGCAGTTGGCAGGCCTAGGCGGCGCTCGGGCGTGTCAGAGGTGGCGCACGACAGCGTAGGAGGTCGTCCAGAGATGGGGGGCAGGGGGTGATCGCGAGGGGCAATGGGTTAGGGTTTTAGAGCTCTCTCCTTCTCTCTCGCACTCGGTTCTATTTATATACTTAAGGCTTGGGATGGGTTTGCTTTTGTATATGAAGGCTGCTATGCACTCCTGTAGGGGTCTATTGATAGCGGGGGCTCGTGGTTTGCTTATTACTGTTCCCGCAAGGGAACAATAAAAGCACATATTTTTTTTTCCTCTCTTTTCTTTTCTATTTCTATTATATATTATATATATATATATACGATATATATATATATATATAGATATATATATATTTTTTTTTTTTATTTTATTTATATATATATATATATATATATATATATATAATACTCCAAAAATCTAAATAAAAAACTCAATATTATCTTTCTAGGGTATGGCCTATTCATGAAATATGTATATAAGATAAACTCATTTAACAATATTGAAATAATAAAAATAACCATAATAATAAAAATTTTATTTAAGAACAACAATAATATTATAATAATAATAATCCTATAACAATTAAAAATAAACCGGTAGTAGGTTTTGTTGAACATAAATACGCAATCTTTATTTGGCTCCAGAAACTCGTACAAATAATCTAAAATGCCATTTAATATTAATACTGCCTATATTGTATGTATCTTAATATTTAGAAAATATGTTCAATTCCTAAAATAATACGAATTATTTGCATCTATCTAAAATATGTCTACATGGTCGCTTTGGTCTCACTACATGCCTACATGGGCTTGGATTTGGTTTGTGTCAGTTCGGGCTAAATGGCTACAAACGGGTCTCTAAAAGTCAATATTCTAATAATAATTAAATAATTCGTCTATAGGGGTTACGTCGCAA
>JANAVB010027798.1:5217558-5237558 GCA_029216955.1 Iris pallida
CACTTTCTGCTTCCAGAAGTCAGTCTCGACTTTGATCCTGAATTTAGCATAGCCTTGGTGAGATTCAGGGCTTTTCTAGGTGCAATAGAGCGGGTCCTCAGCGAACTTGGCTTCAGCGCGGGTGACGTCGTCCTCTGCGATCCGGACAGCTTGAAAAATATCCCCGTACGCCTGTTTGCTCCAATGGGATAGAGCTATCCTGGTAGCTTTGAGTTGCGATGACCCGAGAGAGGGGGTTGGGGGAGTCGTCGATTTTACGCTCGCCACAATGTCCAGGAATTATGGGTGCTTAGTCCAGAACTCAAGGAATTGAAGTTTTTTTGAAAAGATTGGTAATGTGATTGATTTAACCAACAGGGGGGCGTGATCAGATTCAGAAGAATTGAGGTAAGAAAGGTTGGTATTAAGGCCCATTCTGTGCCAGAATGCATTAACTAGGCCTCTGTCCAGGTCGGGAGTATTGACGACGGTCGCCTCCTGCATGTTGTACCAGTGAAGGCGTTTTCGTGTGAATTAGAGGGATTAGATGGGCGTTGAATATAAAGTTGTTGAAGTCTTGCATGGCCGACAATGGAGGGGGGCGACCCCCGATATTCTCTTCTCTACAGGTAATCGCGTTAAAGTCCCCAATGCAGAGCCATGGAGAGTTGCTGTGAAGGAGGTGGATGTCAAGAAGGTCGTTCCAAAGGTATTTTCCGCTCTGCCATATCAAGCTCCCATGAACGGCAGAGATAATGGCACGCTCTGGGACATGGGGTATTCAAACCAGCAGGAGAGGGTCTGCCTGGCGTCCTGGAGACTCGATGTTGACGTCCTTCGTGCGAGGATCTAAATATCGTGTCTGCCAGCTATGGCCGTGGGGAAAGCCCAGTTGCGCTGGATAGATTTAGTCTTTGGGGGGGATTTTGGGTTCAAGAATAATGAGGATGTCGATCTTGTGAATTTTTCGAAGACTGGTTATTCTCCTAAGCGCGTTTGTTCGCGAGACCGCGGACATTCCAGGATAGGATGTTAAGCATTAAGGGTTTTGTGGAGGGAGTTTGTTCCGCCTGGCGGCGGATCTGGTTTGGATAGTTATTGTTTCGGCAGGTCCTTGATTGACTGTGGCCCGGATGTTGATGTTACCGCCTTTATCGCGGTGGAGGGTTGCTAATAGCTGGCTCGTAGGAATCCGGAAGGACACTGCTGAGTCGCTAATAGCTTACTCGAGTGAGTCTTGGGGGAGGACCAACTGGTTCGCATGCTGAGTCCTGGAAAGGTATCTCGGGAGGTATGATTATAGAATCGTTGGTACTTCCTATCCGCAGGATGGTTTGCTGTAGAGGGTAACCTGCAGCTTGAACTGAAGACCTCTCTGAGCTGGTCTGGCCCTAGGATTGCTAGAACTTCTTCTACGGAGTCTCCATTTGTGTGATGTTGGTCCGAGTCTGAGGTAACTATGGTAGCTCTGCGGCTTCCGGGTTTGATGAGACTACGATCTTCTTGTCGGGGTTCGTCTCCGATGTGGAAGCCCATCTGCCAACTCGAGGGCATCGAATTGGTTGAAGAGAGAGAGGGCATGGGTTTTGTATGGATCAAGGCATTGCAGGGGGGTTCAATCTGATCCAGCTTGCCATCACTGGAGTCGAATCGAGTGTGTTTGTTCGGGAGTGGGAGAACGGGAAGCTTAGGAGTTCTTCCTCAGCTGGAACGTTGTCATTCCGGGTAGATTTCTTCTTTAGTTCTAGGTGAAGACGGTGGCAGTATTTAGAAAGGTGGCCTCTTAGATGGCAGGGGTTGCAGAACAGGATGTGGTTGTATAGAGGATTGTGGTTGTGGTCTGATTCCCAGCTCGATAGTAATGGAAGTGGGCAGTTCGAAGGTGAGGTCAAGTTCCACACGATTTTGCATAGTGAGCCTTAGTGAGGTTGCTAGTCTCTGGAGCTGTTGCTACATAAGTACCGATGGAGTTAGCGATCGCCTAAGAGCAGCTGGAACAAAGCATATGGGGCAGGTTGGGCAGGGTGACCCAGGCAGCGACTGAGCTGAGTCTTCTTTGGTGCTGAAACCTGGTGACCACTTGATGATCTTCATCTGATGAGAGTCAATTCTGCAGGTGCCTCTAGACGCCATACGGCTCTATGGTCTACCTCGGAGGACAGGTGTAGAAGAATGTGTTTAGGGTCGAGGGGTGCCACGTGGTAATCCGTTGAGAGACTCCAACTAGCAATCAACTCTTGCACCCCAGATAGTTTGGGACAGCCAGTCGAAAATTTAAGGATAAAGTGTGGGGGAAGGATGATGATAGAGAGGATACTTCAACTTCTGAGAACGGAACCAAGGGCACTGGGATTCTTGTGAGTACTCGATGCCGGGAGGATGACATCTGGGGGCAGGGGGCCTTAGCCTTAGCCAGGTCTGGAGGAGAGCAGCGGCAAAGATGGCTGGGCTCTACCCGTGGACGGGATCTCTCCGCCAGAGGGAGGGGATGGGAGGATGGGCGAGGAGTGCTCGGCCCGTACCGGGAAGAGGGGAGCTGGTCCCTCCACCAGGGGGATGGGGGCCGAGGGGGTGGCCTGGGGGTTCCCCTCAAGGGGGTGTAGGGGGGTAGCGGCAACCTTTATGACTGGGCTGGACGGAGCCGCAACGGTTGGATGCTCCTCTGTTAACCCTGGGGATGGCACCGCCATGAATGGGACAACACTCCCATAGCGTCGGATAGCGAGCTGATGACGAGGGGAAGGGATAGAGGTGGTGACGGGGGAGCGGCGATGGCCGGGGCGGCCGGATCTGAGCTCTGTGGGCGGCCTGGGAGAGGGGGGTGGTAAGAGCTGAGAAAGCATCGGAGTGCGACGAGGGTGGGTTCGCCAGAGGGGGAGGCCGGAACTGGTCCGAGGAGGCACGTGGAGGGAGAGGCAGGAAGAAAAGACCAAGAGGAGGAGTCTCGGCTCAGGAAGCGTGGCAGGGTCGGGTCCTGAGCGTGTGGCGAGGGATAAAGGGGAATGGAGGGCCCCACCCCCGGAATAAATATGCTGGGATTGAGCGTAAAGGGGGGTGGACGAAAATGCTAGAGTGGTGGTGGTAACGGTTGAGGTGGGTCTCGTTAGGAAGACCAGCGTAAAGAGGCAGGGGACTGTGAGGGGGAAAAGGATAGGGCGTGGGCGCGCTCGTGAAGGGCTTGTGGTGGATGCCCCCCCTCCCCCACCCCCGCATAAGCGTAAAAGGAAGCTTGGGCAAGCAGTGAAGAATGAGATGGGTGGGTCCCATACTGAGCTCCAGAGTGGAGAGGAGCTCCGGGTGA
This sequence comes from Iris pallida, assembly GCA_029216955.1. Taxonomy (NCBI): domain Eukaryota; kingdom Viridiplantae; phylum Streptophyta; class Magnoliopsida; order Asparagales; family Iridaceae; genus Iris; species Iris pallida. Next base: position 5,220,839 of record JANAVB010027798.1, read on the forward strand.
GGGGTCATGCGCTAATTGAGAAGAATAAAAAGCTGGATGGGTACAGCTCTGAGCGCCAGCGTAGAGTGAAGGATTGGGCGAAGGATGGGTCCCACTGGACGCCCGCCGTAGAGGGGGTTGTAGGGATTAGCTGGATCTGAGAAAAGGTGGTCCTCCATGTGATATGAAAAGACAAGGCTATCCGCGTGGGGCGAGGTGGTTGGATTCCCCATGCCTGCACAGCAGGTGGGCACCCTTACCGAAGAGTTGACTGCTCCGTTCGAAAATTGAACTGCAGCGAGAAAAAAAAATTGGACGGGGGAATCCGGGCTGGGGGAAGGGACCAGGGCGGCCGCGGGCGTCGCCATGCCGGCCGACGCTACTCCGGGATATGCGTTAGCAAATGAGGGAGAGGGAGATGAGATGGAGGAAAGGAGCAGAGGGGGCCTGCTCGGAGACGGCCAGGAAGAAGGTGGGCCTGAGAATAAGTTGAAGGAGGGCGGGCGGTGGTTCTGGAGGTTGTAGAGAGGAGGGTAAGGGGAGGCGGGTGTTAGTGGACGCTGGGGAAAACTCGGCTGAAAATGGGAGGAAGGGGCGGGGGGGTAGGGAAAGTGACTGACTAAATCTACGCAGTCCGCCGGCCACTGACGGGCCATCGGCGGATGGCGGAACCGCCGGAAGAGAACACGAGAAAGCCCTAGGGGCTTCCCTGAGGGGGAAAGGTATATATGTGTGTGTACCTATCCTATATATATGTATAATACTCCAAAGTCTAAATAAAAACTCAATATTATCTATTCCTAGGGTATAGCCTATATAGAAATATGTATATATAGATAAACTCATTTAACAATAAAATAATAAAATAACCAATAATAATAAATAATTTTATTTAATAAGAACAACAATAACATTAATAATAATAATAATCCTAATAAAAATTAAAAACAACCGTAGTAGGTTTTGGTGAACATAACAGACGCACTCTTTATTTGGCTCTAGAAACTAGTACAAATAATCTAAAATGCCATTTAATATTAATACTACCTATATTATACGTATCTCAAATATTTAGAAAATATTGGCCAATTCCTAAAAATAAATATGAATTATTCGCATCTACCTCAAATATGTCTACATGGTCGTCTTTAGTCTCACTACATGCCTACATGGGCTTGGATTTAGTTCAGGTCAAGTCCGGACTAAATTGCTACAACCGGGTCTCCTAAAAGTCAATATTCTTAATAATAAATAAATAATTCGTCTATAGGGGTTACGTCGCAACTTAGCCTGGTTTTTCCTTGTTAGAAACACCCGTGGCTCGGCCTTCCCTACCATAGATAAAATACTAGGCAAAGCACAACACTACACTAGCCATGCCAAAATTCATAATCGATATGTATCTCAAACTTAACCATGACTAAGGCCATATTTATATATAGTATTAGGCTATTATAACTATAATCATATATATACAAAATTGTATTTAATTATATTTGGCCTATAATAAATTCATGATAATTCTACAAAGTCGTGACAAGCTATCATGGCTCTACCAAGTAGGGTTGGCTAAGTTAGGGTCCGAATATATTTTCTAGTCAAATCAATCCATAAAAGTCAACCAATGAGTCTCTTGTGTCATTCACAAATAAATAGCACATGGAGACTCGATTGAGTGACACACCCCAGGAATACGCATCGTAGACTCAAAATGCGTCAAAACTATATATTTGGTCAAATGGTTTTGATCTATGTCAAGTCCTGAACTCACGTTGGAAGTTAGGTCTAGAATTACGATTAATAGTCAAATGGCCTAAATTTGACCCAAAATTGTGCGAAGTCAAAAGAATGCTAGACGACAAGTTTGGATGGGACATGATATATCAAATTGAAGGTGGACTTGCCTACTTCAAAACTCCCGAAGGATGTTTTGAAAGATTGGCATTTCTTGTGCTCCAAAAATTAATGCTACGAAAAAATACATCTATAATCATAATTAAAGAGGAAATATAATCTAACAAATAGAAATCATACAAATTAAAAAATTCCCAAAAATTAGGGTCCTTACAGAAACTTAGAAAACCGCTTGAACAGCCTTGTAGACAACATAACCATGATTGAAACCCAATTTTTATGAATTTTTAGTTGGTTATTTTCTGTTTAAAATCAATTTAAAAATCAGGAAAATCTTGGCAAAAATAGTTTTCAAAATTAGAATTTTCACCAATACAAGCGTGCGCCCCGACAAACCTAGCGATATGGTCGCAACCTGTGAGCATCGAAAGACGCGTACGGATGTTGCGGATGTGTGGGATTCGAAGGAAGTCAATTTTTTGTGTGTGCGCGATGAAATCGAGGCGTACCGGTCGATACCCCGTATCGGCCCTTTTGTAAACTAGCTCATAACTTCGTGCATGTTTGTCATCTCGAGACGAAACATGTGCCAAGTACAGGACGGTGTCATTTATCTGGTCCTGTATGCCAAGTTTGGTCCGATTATGAGAAGGTCGAACGGAACGCTATTTTGGCGGGCCCGTGATCCGATCCAACGGGCGAGTTTATGCACAGCCCACCGGAATCTAACTTTGGACATGTGTTTGGGTTCATATCATCAAACTGGACCCATAGACATATAGTTTGACGGCTTTAGAGACCATAGGCTCTGGCACACTTTTTGGTGCAAAGCGGGTCCAACGGCGGATATCACTTTGACCTTAAATTATGATTTTGCCCTTGTGTCCAGAATTGGACTTTCGGGCAGGCATTTTTCGATATTTCTTTTATACCAAACTCATTGGTGATGTCTTTTTCAGCATCCGGAGACTGTTGCACGAGTTGAACTTTTGTGGCTCACTGAGTGTTTTTGGTATTGTCGGTTTTACCAGCAAATAACCCCAAGCAAATACATATACTGATTGCTTTTGATTCCTAATAGTTTTTCTATTACATATTATACATATGCTCTCCTGCTTGTTGACACTTTGTTACACGAATTAGTATCATGGATCTCTACATACTATATTTCTTGATTATCATGCATTACCGTGTTCGTGACTTATTCGAGTCCATGAGTACTAGTCGGAAGGGAAAATATCTTAGTAGACATGTAAACTATCCAAAAATATTTCCTATGTCTTTCATAGATAATAGCAGCCACACAAAATATGTGCGGGGTGTCGGATTTATCCTCTAGCCATTCACATGTCAAAAACGATATTTCAACACACGTAGATAGTTGTCATTTACTTGTTTCTCCTTGTCTTCTACATCACTTACCAAATCACCTTATATACATGCTTCTCTTTTAGTTAATATATCTTGTTGTAGAGTACCTGCTTCATTCTAGCTATGTCATGATATCAGTTCACTTACTAGATTATCTCACATATGCTATTCTCATGTATTGTAAATTCTATTACGTTTTGAATAGCCTGTCGGTCTGTTTGCTTGTTCCATTCCTGACTGGAAACCAATATTTTCCAGGTTAGCCATGACTACTTTTAGCATTGGGGAGCCATGGGTATGCTGAGGTTAACCTAGAAGATTAGTTAGTTCACATTTTGTTGTATAAGAATTGGTGAGACATTGCAATTAGTTAAATATAAACCTTGGAATGTTGTAACTTAATTTAGTTTTGTGAATGAGAAAATAAACTTTCTATCTTATATGATTTTGAGTATTGTGGCTAGACAACGTTCTACCGCCAACACTATAGCGTAGCTGGCTTGGACACGCACTCGTATCCCAAAAGGCGGGTGCGGGTCAAGACAAGTTTTTGTGGTTGCCCATGCAGGTCAGTTTTCACAAATTATGCGAACTCGTAGTGGTACCATATTAGTCGTATTGTTGTGAGCCTGCGACTAGGAAATGCTCATTCATAATTAGGGTAATTGATTTAGGAGGATGACTAGAAATAGGAGTCCCTTATTCAATTTGACTATCGGGTAGTTAAGTTTGTTATATAGGCATGCAATTTAGGTAAGAAATTATTAAATTTAAATAACTTGAGAGATTTTCATAGATACACTTGCATTTTGATACGACGATAGGATCCAAGGCGGGTAGACTATTCGCTTGATAAATAAAGACTTTCTAGGATTCAATTTCCAATTATGATCATTAGCATACTTTTATTTTCTCTCTCTAATCATCATCATCTTGTAAGGCCCATATTGTTTATTTATTTCTCATTAGGCCATTGTAATTTATTCCTCTAAAATTCAAACATTTTATTTCCATCCGTTGACTTTTGAGCCTAGCATGACCCAGTTGCCCATCAAGTAATTTTGAGTCACCTTTATTTCATGTTTTGTCCTTCGATCCTTGAGTATGAGAGAAATGAAAATTAAAATTTTTTACTTCTGTGGTGTTCGGTCGTTTTCCTAATTGATCGTTAATTTTTAAAATTGATACCTTCTCTTCAAGGATAGATACTTACACTTTCTTACGACTTGTTTGAATTTCTAGAAGTTCATTTGAAATTCTTAGGTATATAGTTGGAATAATTTTGGTGACTTACGATGGCAAGGCAGCAACGCACTATCGCCATTTACTTGAATTATCGAGACTGCGGGTTCACTGCAGCCAGCAGCGCATTGGCGTGGCATAATCCCCAAGTTGAAGTAATTTCGAGTAAGTATAAGTTAACGAATGTTATTAAAATTATGTCCTAGTTACCCTATTTCGACCTGTAAGTTGTATGTTAATATTGGTAAAGCTAATAGAATATTCGATACGATATCATATTTGAGTCATAAAACCAAAGGTTTACTGCAGCCAGATGTACACTGGCGAGGCATGGATTCTCGGTGAAACGATTTTAGATATGCATACGGTTTTCGAATACCATAGAGGCTATATCTTTTATTGGCATATGATTATTACACCCTCATTTCAATTTGATTTTGTATCATATTTTTCTGTATGTCTTCTCGATAAGCCATGCAGCCTCTCTCTTAACATCCTATTAGTTCCCTCCTAGTAACCATTTAGTATATTTTGATTCCATCTCACTATAATCATAGTCATACCTAGGTCTTGACTCTATAATCATGCCTAAACAATTTTCCTCAACTTGTTGATCGTGAAAAAATTATTTAAATTTTGATTGTTCCTAAACAAGTTTGATCGTGACTAACTATTGGACTATAGTTCTAGTCGTGCCTATATTTCAAACTCTATTATTGCTAATATTTAGATTTATTCTAGCCCTGATCACGTTTAGTTCAATCATATTCATACTCGTGTCAAATTTTAATCATGTTTGGATGACTGGCATGATTAGCCTTGATCGTAACTACATCCTCTTTATTTCTAAGTAATTTTAATTTCGTTAGACTTTGTGTAACTTTTGATCGTCGATCATGCTTACATAATATCAGTTAGTGGTTAATCGTGCCTAATGACTTTTTTAAGCTAATCCTATTTCGCTTCTATCCTTGGGCATGCTTAGATTTTGATTTGACTAGATCCTTTGACCATGTAAATTAATCATATTTTGATCGTGCCTGAACAATTGTTTATGTTAAACCAATTTCTTTGATCCTCCTTAAATCAAAATTTGATCGTGACTCAATAATAATATATTTTGATTGTGCCAAACCACATGTTCTTTTGATTTTATCCGCAATAACGCGTGACTAATTTGATCATAAATCATATCATTATCTATATCAATCGTCGTTCTCATCCACACCGATTGAAAATTTCGTTTCATGATTATGTTCTTAGTCATACCTGATCGTGCCCTTTGAAATTTGAGAACATAATTTTTCTAAGGTAGGTAAATTTGTAAACCCACTTCATGAGTTATCAAAACTTTCACTTATTTATTTTAGTTGTAGTTTTAAATATATATATTTCTAGTTAGAAAATAATATTTATTTTCTATTATCGATATTTTGAGGAGATTTGTCAAATTTATTTTAAAAGAAGATTTTACAAAATAGACTTCTAGAATTATTTGAATCATTTATTATTGCGATTATGTTTTAGATATTAATTGATATTATTAAAATATTATTGTAGAATATTATGGTTACAGAGTATAAAATTTAGTTTTGCTGAATATTTTTTAAATATTATTAATAATATCTAGTATTACTTTTATTATGGATTGATTGATAATTTATTGGATTCGATATTTTTTTTAATTTAAATCTTGAAAAGATTTGGTTTTTTATTAATTTTAAAATCATAAGTATTTTGACTGTAAAATTATTTAATACAAAGTTTCTAATTTATCTATTTATTCTTAAATAAGATTTTGATAAATATATTATAAATTGTTTTGAATGATATTCAAATTGTTTCAAGGATATGAAATATTATTTTCAATTATCATCGTGATTAATTGTTTGACTAAAATTTGATATGTTTGATTAGAAATAATATTATATCTTTGATTTGGTAATGTTAGTTATAAAGAATATTTGAATTTATGTGATTTTAAAATATTAGTCAAATTATTGTGATAAATAACAAATATTATTTTCAATTGTCTTTGCGACTCATTTTATTAAACTCGAATTACTTACTTGAAAATATTTGTTATTATCTTTAACCAACAAGGATTTGTAGATATATTTAAATTTACACGATTTAAAATATTTGATAATATTGTAATATTACTTTAAATTATTATTGTTATCATAAATGGAATTGTGATTAGATCGACAATTTTATTTTAAAATTTATTTAAATTTATAGATGAATTATCTACAAGCAGCTTTACTTCTTATCTAATTAGGAATCTAATGCCTATTTAAGGAGGCTTCTCCTTGTTCTTTTCCTCCAAATCCCTAATCCTAAATCCTAAATCCTAAATCCCCTCTTCCCGGATTTTTAAAAATTTTATTTGTTTATTCGTTCACTGTATTTTATTTATCGTGGTTGAAGTTAATTTTTTTATCGATACTCTGTTTTATCATTATTTCTTTTATCAAAACTTGTTTTAAATTAAATATTTGAGAGCATTTTAGCCTTCAGAGTTTCAAGACTCTTTCTTCCTCTTTTCAAAAATTTAATCAATATTTTCTTACCCTAAAATTTTCCCATCTTTTTACCGATCAACCAAGTCCGCTTATCCTAGTAGTCCTTAAATTTGAGGACGAATTTATTTCTAAGGTGGGTAGATTTGTAACCCCTCTTCTTGAAATTTTGAAATATCTTTTTATTATTTATTTGAATTAAATGGTAAATTTTAGAATTTTATAAATAATTAATTAAATAGGTATTATGATAGAATGCTTTAGTCATGGTTAGGATTTGGAATACAAGATGACTAGAAATTACGGCACGGATAGAGCAGTTGCGTGTTTTCACTAGTGTATTAGTTATAGTAAGGAAGGCCGAGCCATAGGTGTGTTCTAACTAAAAAAATCGGTCAAAGTTGCGACTTAACCCCTATAGACGTTTTAATTATTTATTAATTAGATTATTAACTTTTAAGTGACCCGGTGGTACGAAAATAGTCCGGACTGACCCGAACCAAACCAAAGCCCATGTAGCCGTGTACTTGCGACCAACGGTGTGTATATATATATATATATATATATATATATATATATATATATATATATATATATATATATATATATATATATATTTTATTTTTTCGTGTACTGCGACCAACGGTGTATATATATATATATATATATATATATATATATATATATATATATATATATATATATATATATATATAATATATATATATATATATATATATATATATATATATATATATATATATATATTAGGCTTTATATAAATAATAAAGTTTTATTTAGAAGTTTAGTAAATAGAATTAATATGAATATTACGACCATTTTTATAAAATTTATTCTTATAATATCTTTATAAATATTTCTTGTATTTGTCTAAATAGGTATATACATATAAATATATATGCGAAATTATGTGTGTGTGTGTGTGTGTGTGTATATATATATATATATATATATATATATATATATATATATATATATATATATATATATATATATATATATATATATATATATATATATATATATATATATAAAATATATATAATATATAATATATATATATATATATATATATATATATATATATATATATTAACAAAAAGAAAAAAAAAATAGAGAAAAGGGCTATTGTTCCCTACGGGAATAGTAGGACTCCTCACCCGAACCCAAAGTTGGCCGACCCATCTATAAATCGAGAGAGAGAGAACGTAAGAGAAGAAGAGATTATTAACCCCAAACCCTAGCTGCACGCGACCCCTGCCCCAGGCCCTGGATGTCGCCAACATGCGCGTCGCCGCCAGAGCATCGTCGGTCGGCCACAGTGACAACAGTGTACGCAGCCGCAAGGAACAGAGCAGAGCAACAGCAACAGCAACAACAATGGAGCCAACTTCGTGACGACTTCCCCACTACCCCGCTTTACCATTTCTTGAACTACTTGCTCTGGTAAGTGCACAACCTATACGCCTTTAATTCTCCTCAAATAGTTCGTTTAATTTTGCATCATGTGCGACGAAAATCAAGTTCCAAATCGAAAAGAAACTCGATTTTCTGGATTTAGAAATTGTCCCACAATCCCAAGTTGGCGGTCGATTTGCGACCAGTATATCACAAAACTTAGAAAACCACTTGAACAGACTTGTAGACAACATAACCGAGATTAAAACCCAATTTTTATTTTAATTTCTAGTTGGTTATTTTCTGTTTAAAATTAACTAAAAAATTAGGAAAAACTTGGCAAAAATAGTTTTCAAATTAGAATTTTCACCGATACAGCATGCGCCCCAACAAACCGGGCGATGTGGTCACAACACGTGAGCATCATAAAACGATTACGGATGTTGCGGACGTGTGGGATTAGATGGAACTTTGTGTGTGTGCGACGAAATCGAGGCGTATCGGTCGAGATACCCCAAATCGGCTCCTTTGCAAACTAGCTTATAACTTCGTGCACGTTCGTCATCTCGAGACGAAACTTGCGCCAACAGGCCCGGGTCATTTTTCTGGTCCTGTATGCCAAGTTTGGTCCGATTCTAAGAAGGTCGACCGAAACGCTATTTTGGTAGGCCCGCGACCCGATTCAACGGACGAATTTGTGCACAGCCCACCGGAATCCAAGTTCTGACATGCGGTTGGGTTTGTATCTTCAAACCGGACCTGTAGACATATAGTTTGATGACTTTAGAGACCATAGGCTCTGGCACACTTTTTGGTACAAAGTGGGTCCAACGGCGGACATCATTTTGATCTAAAATTACGATTTTGCCCCTGTGTCTAGATTTGGACTTTTGGACAGACGTTTTTAGACCCTTTTTTTATACCAAACTCTTTGGTGATGTCTATTTTAGCATCCGGAGACTGTTGCGCGAGTTGAACTTTTGTGGCTCACTGAGTGGTTTGGGTATTGTATGTTTCACCAGCAAAGGACCATTCCATTACATATTATATATATACTCTCTTGCTTGTTGACACGTTGTTACACGAATTAGTATCATAGATCTCTACATACTATATTTCTTGATTATCATGCATTACTGTGTTCGTGACTTGTTCGAGTCCATGAGTACTAGTCGGGAGGAAAATATCTTAGTAGACATGTGAACTACCCACAACTATTCCTCGTGTCTTTCGTGGAGAATAACAGCCTAACAATACACGTGCGGGGTGCCGAATTTACCCCTAGCCATTCACATGTCGAACACGATATTTCAACACACGTAAATAGTTATCATTTACTTGTTTCTCCTTGTCTTCTACATCACTTGCCATGTCACCTTATATACATGCTTCTCTTCTAGTTGATATATCATGTTGTAGAGTACCTGCTTTATTCTAGCTATGCCATGATATCAGTTCATCTTACTAGATTATCTCACATATGCTATTCTCATGTATTGTAAATTCTATTACGTTTTGAATAACATGTCGGTCTGTGTGCTATTACATTCCTGACTAGAAACCAATATTTTTTAGGTTAGCCGTAACTACTCTTAGCATTGGGGAGCCATGGGTATGCTGAGGTCAACCTAGAAGATTAGTTAGTTCACATTTTGTTGTATAAGAATTGGTGAGACAATGTAATTAGTTAAATATAAACCTTGGAATGTTGTAACTTAATTTAGTTTTGTGAATGAACAAATAAACTTTTTATCTTGTGTGATTTTGAGCATTGTGGCTAGACAGCAATTTACCACCGACACTGTGGCGTAGGCTGGTTTTGACACGCACTCGTCTCTAGGAAGGTGGGTACGGGTCGTGACACTTGGTGATACGGATAGGCGATTTCAAGAATCGTGCTATGCACGAGAGCGACGGTAAGAGAATGACTATCGAGTTGTGTCATTGGATTTATATTCATCTAGCGATTGAGCTTGCGTGAATCAAACTTATATTTGATGTTGCGAGATGGACAAGTTGGTAATTTGACGAGAAAATTTCTACTCGATAGGAAATCGAACATAAGTCACATTGTAGAGAATTTTGTGTCAAAGCAATTATTGACTTTGAGCACTGTCGACTCGAGTTAAACCTTTGTATCGGAAAGATCGTTGCCTTTGAGCATCGTCGATTTGAGTTACGTCAGAAGAATTTAAGCACGGTGTCTAGGTAAGTCACCTTACGGGCATAGCCCTGAATATTGATGTATTTTGCAAGTAAATAAAGGGGAAACATCTCGAGAAGAGTTGTAAGGTAAAACTTCAGAAATAGTTGGACAACGACTTCGAACGCAACACGTTGCTAAACTTGTTGCGATCGGATACACGACGGGTTGACGCGATGCATAGAATTGATGGTTCATATTAAACTTACGAAATAAGAAATGTGATTTTTAAATCGTGTCGCAAGTGATGATTTTGTTGAATGAATCACGTATGTATCGAATATACATATGCGATAAAATTTTGAAAACGGTCGCTGGAGATAAGTCCGATCGAAAGTACGAGATGGCAAGTATTTGAGGATTGAAAATTTACCTATTAGCTTGGTTCCAATTACCTACAACTGGGCTTGGCTGAAATACATATGTTGATGGGATGTCTAAAATATGTGTATGATCCAAACGATAGTGGGACGAGATCGTGCACCGATCTAGAGAAACACCTGGATTGAGTGTTGGTTTCGGTTCGAGGCGAACCTTGTTTGAGTGGTATATTATGTAACGCCCCGCTCCGCCACAGACCTTGTTTTGAGTGGTATATTATGTAATGCCCCGCTGTGTATGGTGCATTATGATGAGTCGTTGACTCAAAGAGTTGCATTAACCCGATGAAGTATCGATGCAAATTGTTACAAGAGTTACGTTGACTCGTGGAATGTATCAAGTCAGATCGATGTAAAGAGTTATGTTGGCCCGAACGAGAAAGCATTAAGTCAGTTCGAAGACCCAGTAAATCAAATCGATGCAAAGCATAAGTCCGATTCGGATAAGTATTGATTTTAGTTTGTTTTGCGTGCAGGTTATGCTTTTACACTCAATTATAAGAGGACGACTTTTTACCTCATTTGCAACAGAGTCCGCAAAACCAAAGAATCACCTCACAACGGACTAAGGAATGGACACGGTAGGCCGAATAAGTCGAGTAGTTCAACGGAGCAAGAAGTACTCAAATGACTAAGTCAGAAGAGTTGGCCGTGCAACAAAGTTAGAGAATCAAGCCGCATCGGCTCAGCAAAATGACAAGGCGTATCGACATAAGGTGGAAGGACTTTGACCCTTCTTTCCTACTCCGTTATGCCAAATTAAAAATGTGACATTGTATACAAAGTTAACCTATCGAGTTCAAGGGCATGGCTCGAAGAAGAGAACTCGTGGTGCGTGTTGAACGCTAAGATAGAACAATTGAATTGAAATGTACATCAGTTGTACGAGTCGCCAAAGAATATCGAAATAGCACAAAGGCGAGCGCCTCAGTGCGCAAGCCATAAGAACATGGGATAACTATATCGACGAGTGCCTCAGCGCATGAGTCGCTCATGCGCCGTACACAAGTTAGAAGGCTAGCACATTAAAAAACTATATCGATGCGAGTACCTTAGCACATGAGTTGTAGAACATTGAATACTCTATCGAAGCGTGCCTCAGTGCATGAAGCGGTAGGAATGAACATAAGTCTAACATATTGAACACTAAGGCATAACATATAAATACTGAATCGAGGCTCGCATTGAATGCACGACTCAAAGGATAGAGGATAACTGTGTCAACTGCGTGCGTATGTGCACGAGACTCATAAAAGATGGCTTCGTTACAAAGAAAATAGTTGTGGCATGAATATGACAGAACTGTTGAATGTGGCATGGTGCCTTGAAAATGTTTGGGGCCTTCGGGTTATTCGTTTGATGAACATTGAGTTGGGACATAGTGCCACGAAACATTAAGATAAAGTATGGAAAACAGAGAATGAAATGATACAAAGTCTGAGTTTCGGACTCAGACTATGTTTGGTTGTATGAGTTACACACTTGCATGCTCAAACGGACTTGAATATTGCCCATGCACGGGTTTGTTTCCTCGAACGTGGATCGTCGGGACGCCGGGACCGTTCGGCCTAGGAGAAATGAATAATCGTGCAAATGGAGCACTAAAGCACTGCGGGACCTTCAGAGAGGATTGCAACCTATGGCTGAGGGGTGGCTCGAAATGCTGTTGAGAAAGATAGTCCATTCTAGCATGTTGAATGCCAGTGACCTTCATGTAGTTAAGGGCCGGTGGGCTAAAAGTGCAGGAACATAGAGGTCCTGCACAAAGATCACTTACAACATGACAGAAAAAGATGGTAGGCATATTCTTATTGCGTCGGGCAAGAGTGAGTGTGTGGATGTGATAATATGTCACCATGAAACAACACGAGATTGATATTGGTTGCCTGTTTCTTATGCGAATTAAATGATAATATGTTCGCCATGAAATACATATTTTACTGCTTTGAATATGCCATGGAATCGACCCTAAGGCAAAAATAGAAAGATAACAACTTAAGCTGCATGATTTATATATCTACTTAATGTCGGTTTAGTAAAGTGGGTCGTATCTGTACGCGAGAGAATTAATACTGATCCTCCACCAAATTGCTTGTAGATGCAGGAAATAGATTGCTCGCGGCGGAGCTTCGCTTAAACGCGCTGAGGCATGGAATGCCATAGTGTGTTGAAGTGTGCGACCGTATTGACGTTCGGACTTGCAATAGGATGATATGGTCGAGATATAGAAGACATGATATATGGAAAGGTAAAATCCTTTGTGGACAAGAGAGAAATTGAGTGTTGTAAGCCAAATCTGGCAAATTCAATTGGACTATTGAAAGCCTTTATAATTATGTTGCTTATTGAATAAAGAGAATTATTTTATATACTCTGATTAACTCCAATGTGACTATGTTTCTTCCATTGCTAATATTAAATCAAAGATAACCATTTTGAGAACATGTCATCTTGCCTTGTACGAATGCGACTCTAGACTCGTGTCACTACCACATTTTAGCATGAGGGTAATTTTGAACTTTTGTAAAAGTTTATTATTTAATAATCGGATTTATGATTTATGAGAATTTTTAATTAATTTAATACTATTTAAAATTGGTGAGTTATAATTTTGATTTGTTAGCTAGTGAACCCTAGAACTGTTGAGTCTAGAGACTAACCATGACCATGGGAACCTAACCATGTGATTAGAATGATTATTTACAACTTTTTAGGCTAAGGGTATTTTGGTCATTTTGTGACTTTTAAATTATTTAAGATTTTAATTAATTGGTGAATTTTAGATTATTTTAATAATATTTAAATTGATATATTATGATTTTGGTTATTTTTCATATTTTAATATTTTGGGAAAATTTTATATTTTTAATATTATTTTTATTGGATTTGTTTAGTCTGGTTTGAGTTTCGTCTCGTTCCGACTTGTATTGTGACCCGGGTAGCTTAAACTCTAGATGAGACACAATATTAAGTTAAGCATGTCCCACAAAACCCAACATTTAAGTTAGTTAGTTAGACTAATTTTTATCATGTTAGAATGGATAAGTTAGAGACTCAAAACTAGATCCTTTTGACCCCAAACTTGAACCTAGTCTAGACTTAACCAGATGAGGCTAGAGAGGGGCAATTAGTACATTTCCCATTAGCCCTAATGGACTCTTTATGGCAGCCACCTTTAGGGGAGAATGATTCATTTCATTCATTACAATCTTGCCTCTCTTTTTTTCTTTTTTTTGTTCTTCCCTAATTTTAGAGAGTCTTCTCATTGATTTGATCTCCAAATCAAATCATTCCTTCACCAAGTCTTTCCTTAATCATTTTCATTCTCCAAGGGAAGGGTGCTACCAAGGATTATAAGAGAAGTACAAGGAGGAGTGTCCACTTGAGGGATCTTCTTATCGGAGCCGTATCCTAAAGAATTTTATTGGGATTCCACTCCCAATAGGTAAAACCCATCCTCTAAATCGATTTCCTTTGCATGTAAATTAGTTTTGAATCCGTAGGATCCATCCTCATGCATGTGTCTCCTTTAGATTCAAATTTGAGGCCATTTGGAGCTCTCTTGAGGATTTTAGGTATGTGTCTTGTGTCCTACTTGATAGATCCCAAATTAGGATACCCCATGTGTATGTATGTATGATAATAGTTTAAATAGATATTTAAATTCAGTTTTAGAATGGTTAGAGAGTGTATTGATCTTAGTTAGGATGGTTAGAATGAGTTTCATTTGGATACCTATGTTGGTATCCAAGTATCTTGGCCTACATGTGTTTCTTTTGTCCAAAATAACTCAAATTCGTCATAATATTCATCCACGTTTTTATTAACCAAAGCAACTTAGAAATATCGTAACTTTTAGCTTAAAACTCTGTTTAATCTCCCTTTTTTTTAAAAGAACCATATCGAAGTTAGATTTCCAAATATATATTTTAATAAGCCAAAATCGTTCTGGAACTTTTTGTAAATTATTCGAGTGTCAGCTGTCCGAAAGACAAACGCGTTTCGATGTTTTCGCGATTCCGGGAGCTTCCGGACACAAAAATGGGATCCATTTGAAGTTTCGAAAAGCTAACACGAAAGGCTACGACATACTTTAATCCTAGAATTTTGTGAAGGTCCAATTGGTACAGTATTGATTTTAAGTAAAAGAGTGACTATACGACATAGACATTTTGTGTAACCTATGAGCCTATGTAGTATGGATATTAAATGAATGTAGAGTATATAATGCATATTATGTTAGATGAATGAAATGATATATATATATATATATATATATATATATATATATATATATATATATATATATATATGATATGTATCCTCTTTTCATTAATGTATATATATGGTTGAATGCAAGCATGTAGGAATACAATCAATGTAATGTATGTAAGCAATACATAAATGCATGAATGAAAGAATGATATACAATGTACGCATGAAAGTATATAATGAATGCTAGACATGAATGCAAGGTATACATGGTATACATGTAATGATAGATATGAATACATAATGTATACATAATGTAATGCAATATATAATGATAGCATGTATGATAATGTAGAATATATGATACAAGCATGTATATGTCCACTGTTTCCCTTTTCTTACATTTTTCCTTCCCTTCCCTTTCTATTTCAGTTTTTTTCCCTTTTTTCCTTTTCTCTTTTTACATGTTGTATACAATGTATATAATGTATAGATGCATGTAAGTATGTATATAGTGATAACATGAATGAATGAATGTATAAATGCATGAATGAATGTCATATATGAATGAATGAATGAATGAATCAAAGGTATAAGTAAATATAATGCATTGTAATGAATGTTAACATATATAATGTATAAAAGAATATATATAAATGTGCATGAATGTATATATCTATGTAACTATGTAAATATGCATGATGTAACATATGCCTATATATATAAATATGTATGTAATGTGGATATGCATATATGTATGAAGTTATGTATTTATATATAGTATCTATTTTATATTATGCATTGTTGTGGTTCATATTGTCTTGTGATTGTGTGAGTGCTAGCCTAGGCTTGGTTAGGCCTAGTGAGACTTGTTAGACTTGTTTGGGCTAGGACTTGACCTAGTTTACCTAGTTTGACTAGTATAGTTGACTAGAGTTGACCAAGGGTTGACTTTAGCTTAGACTGACCCAAACATCATGTAGAATACATTGTAACAGTCTATTTTACTATTTTGGCCAAGTAGTGACTTGTGCTGTTCTATAGGAGCCAGACACCACTCCTCAGACAGTATATTCTCTTCAGACATACAGATATCAGGCGAGTACATTCTCTGATCATTTCATATCTTGTTTAGGATTATATTTCCTGTTTTAGACTACTTTACTTGATGCTGACACGTTGGTAACACGGATTAGTACTATATGGATCCCTTCATGAGATATTATCCCCTTCGGGAGCATCAGATACTCTTGTCCCGTATGTTTCACTTACATTATGTATCTCATGCTTCTATTATCATGAATCTTCTTGTATCAGCTTATGATTCTTGTACTCTCATAAATCACATAGCATTCACGAATCTATTCATGAATCACTCTTGAATCACCATTTATGGGTAAAGTAGTATAGTCATGAATCTTAACGTAACTTGGCTGGATCCTTATGTATTGATTGGGGATGGAGGAGTAGAAACTGAGCATGTGAATAATTCCAAAGTAGTATAGTCATGAATCACCTCTTTAGTATAATCGTGAATC
>JANAVB010027798.1:5242558-5262558 GCA_029216955.1 Iris pallida
GAGCCTTCCCTTTGATTTGATCTCCAAATCAAATCATTCATTTACTAAATCTTTTCTCAATCATTCCCATTCTCCAAGGGAAGGGCGCTACCAAGGATTGGAAGAGAAGTGCAAGGAGGAATGTCCACTTTGAGGGATCTTCATATTGGAGTCGTGTCCTAAAGGATTTTATTGGGATTCCACTCCCAATAGGTAAAATCCATCCTCTAAATCGATTTTCTTTGCATATAAATTAGTTTTGAATCTGTAGGATCTATCCTCATGCATGTGTCCCCTTTAGATTCAAATTTGAGGCCATTTGGAGCTCTCTTGAGGATTTTAGATATGTGTCTTATGTCCTACTTGATAGATCCCAAATTAGGACAACCCATGTGTATGTATGTATGTATGATAATAGTTTAAATAGATATTTAAATTCAGTTTTAGAATGGTTAGAGAGTGTATTGATCTTAGTTAGGATGGTTAGAATGAGTTTCATTTGGATACCTATGTTGGTATCCAAGTATATTGGCCTACATGTGTTTCTTTTGTCCAAAATAACTCAAATTCGTCATAATATTCATCAACGTTTTTATTAACCAAAGCAACTTAGAAATGTCATAACTTTTAGCTTAGAACTCTGTTTAATCTCCCTTTTTTTAAAAGAACCGTATCGAAGTTAGCTTTCCAAATATATAAATAAGCCAAAATCGTTGTGGAACTTTTTGTAAAATTATTTGAGTGTCAGCCGTCCGAAAGACAAACGCGTTTCGGTGTTTTTGCGATTTCGGGAGCTTCCGGACACAAAAATGGGATCCGTTTGAAGTTTCGAAAAGCTAACACGAAGGGCTACGACATATTTCAATCCTAGAATTTAGTGAAGGCCCAATTGGTACAGTATTGATTTTAAGTAAAAGAGTGACTATACGACATAGGCATTTTGTGCAACCTATGAGTCTATGTAGTATGGATATTAAATGAATGTAGAGTATGTAATGCATAATATGTTAGATGAATGAAATGATATATATATATATATATATATATATATATATATATATATATATATATATACATAAAAAAAAATATATATATATATATATATATATATATATATATATATATTTTATATATATATATATATATATATATATATATATATATATATATATATATATATATGATATGTATCCTCTTTACATTAATGTATATATATGGTTGAATGCAAACATGTAGGAATACAATCAATGTAATGTATGTAAGCAATGCATAAATGCATGAATGAAAGAATGATATACAATGTATGCATGAAAGTATATAATGAATGCTAGACATGAATGCAAGGTATACATGTAATGATAGATATAAATGCATAATGTATACATAATGTAATACAAAATATAATGATAGCATGTATGGTAATGTAGAATATATGATGCAAGCATGTATATGTCCACTGTTTTTTCTTTTTCTTACATTTTTCCCTCCCTTTCCTTTCTATTTCAGTTTTTTCCTTTTTTCCCTCTTCTATTTTTACATGTTGTATACAATGTATATAATATATAGATGCATGTAAATATGTATATAGTGATAACATGAATGAATGAATGTATAAATGCATGAATGAATGTCATATATGAATGAATGAATGAATGAATGAATCAAAGGTATAAGTAAAATATAATGCATTGTAATGAATGTTAACATATATAATGTATAAAAGTAAGTATGTAAATGTGCATGAATGTATATATCTATGTAACTATGTAAATATGCATGATGTAACATATGCCTATATATATAAATATGTATGTAATATGGATATGCATGTATATATGAAGGTATGTATTTATATATAGTATCTATTTTATATTATGCATTGTTGTGGTTCACATTGCCTTGTGATTGTGTGAGTGCTAGCCTAGGCTTGGTTAGGCCTAGTGAGACTTGTTGGACTTGTTTAGGCTAGGACTTGACCTAGTTGACCTAGTATGACTAGTGTAGTTGACTAGAGTTGACTAAGGGTTGACTTTAGTCTAGATTGACCCAAACATCATGTAGAATGCATTGTAGCAGTCTATTTTACTATTTTGGACATGTAGTGACTTGTACTGTTCTATAGGAGCCAAACACCACTCCTCAGACAGTATATTCTCTTCAGACATACAGATATCAGGCGAGTACATTCTCTGATCATTTCATATCTTGTTTAGGATTATATTTCCTGTTTTAGATTACTTTACTTGATGTTGACACGTTGGTAACACGGATTAGTACTATATGTATCCCTTCATGAGATATTATCCCCTTCGGGAGCATCAGATACTCTTGTCTCGTGTGTTTCACTTACATCATGTATCCCATGCTTCTATTATCATGAATCTTCATGCATCAGCTTGTGATTCCTGTACTCTCATGAATCACAGAGCCTTCACGAATCTATTCATGAATCACTCTTGAATCACCCTTTATGGGCAAAGTAGTATAGTCATGAATCTTAACGTAACTTGATTGGATCCTTGTGTATTGATTGGGGATGGGGGAGTAGAAACTGAGCATGTGAATAATTCTAAAGTAGTATAGTCATGAATCACCTCTTTAGTATAGTCATGAATCATCCTCCAGCTGTTCATATGTTCATCTGGTACTCTGAATCGCTAGCACTGATTAGTTCTCTTATATATTGTAGCTATTTACTTACAGTCTCTCTTTTACATTATGTTGTTCTTCAGTTTCATGTATCTTACTCTCTAGCATGATTATATTTCCTAACCTGTTATGATTTGTTGAGATGTCGCTCCTATCCTGACTGGACCTGTTGAAAATTTTATAGAGGATGATGAGGAACCTTGTACCACTTACCATGGGACTACCCTAGAGGATTGTTGTGACTTGGATCTCCAGCAGGATCCATTAGCAGTGGATGACACACCGTTAGTTTAGATTAGTGATTTTTAATTGTACTAATTTTCACTCTGGATTACTGTATTTGATATTTGAGATATTTTCTGGATTGTGATATCTTAGACACTTAGACTTTTATCTGTTGTATCTCCTTCTATCTGTTGTATCTCCTTGTGGATTCATTTCATATCTATCTATCTTATCGTATTCTACCTTAGATGTGATTGAGGCTGTATTCTGCTATGTCACCTCCATTCGGAGTGTATATATTGTACATGTAGCTTATATTGTTAGATAATTGACCTAGAACAGCGTTCTACCACCGACACTGCGGCGTAGGCTGGACGTACCCACTTCTTGTGCTCTTACTCTAGGGTGCGGGTCGTGACAACTCGTACGGCATAACATCCCAGTGAGGACGATCGATTCGGGTTAAATTGATGCGAGGACGAGTAATTTTCTGGGTCGAGACGTGACACAGTGTTCTACTGTTGCATTGCTCCCAATCTAACTACCTACCTACTAGGCAACTATTGTATTTGCTACTGCCTATGCTAGCCCCATTACTATTATTGCATGCCTAGCTATCTGCTGGTGTTGTCTTGATCTCCTTATGTTGCCTCTACTTGTTGAGTTTCTGTTGAGCCTAGCTACTGCTAGTACTACTAATGTTAGGATTATATACTAAAAGCATCACATTTGTATTAACTTTATTTCCTTAAATTTTGAATGAGAATCATATGGACAAATGCTTGTATATTGTATTTATTGCAAGTGTTAATGCAAGTGTCTGATATTCTATATTGTAGGTAATATGGTGTGTGGTGTCACACAGAAGATCATATTATCAGTTTCCTATGGAATATATAAATAGTTCACAACCTAGATGGACTTGGACAATCCATTGAAAAGGTTGTAGTATAACCTGGTATTAGTCTATCTTGACTATAGGTTTACACTAGTACATTTTGTGTGTATTGAACAGGACTACTTGAGATTGTCCTCTTTGTACTGACTACATAAGAGAAGAAACACCTCTGTTATTATGGATGCTTGTGCTCTTAATCCGGATATAATAACAGACATATATATGCAGTGTGCATTACTTTGACTCATAAAAGAGTAAGATTTATTATGGGTCAACAACCACTACGAATTGGGTAATAACATTGTTTGTATGATGGGTTATTGATATAAAAGGAATTCATGTTCCGATACATCGGGTTGATGATGTCCCCTTAAGGAGCTCATAAGGATTGTCATGTAAACCTTGCAGGTGGTTTATATCCGACATGACAAATAAAATTGAGTGGTACTACTTAAGGATAAAAGATATCGATCAATATAGTTGTCAATAACTTAATTTGATCGACGGACATTCGATATCTTAACATAGGGAGCCAAACGAGCATATAATAAAAGGAGCCCACAATCATAATTTAGGATTAGGAAGGTAGCACAACAATAGCTCTTTAGTGGACCGAGCTGTCATTAATGGGCCTGGGTTATGTGTTCAGGCTGAATACGGAATACCCAGATACGTTAGGAGTCCTAACCCTAATTTCTCCTCATGGTTCCTGTCGTAGTCTTATATATATCCTCTATTCTCTGGCCATCACGATCTCATCAGAAATAAGAAGCTTTATCTAAATTCGTGATTTACGTAAGAAGAGAAAGGGAGGGCTGCAAGGAGAAGAAAAGGTTGGGAGATTGTCGCTCATACGCCGTCCAACCCGAGGAAGGAATACGTGCAGAAGATCTTCGGGTCGTGACTGCTCGAGGTTGCTGGAAAGTGTCTTCTTCTTCCCGACGTAGGTATAATTCGTGAACCCTAGTTCCGCTATGAAGGATTAGAATACGTCTTAGATCTGTTAAACTTCCATCGATCAATACGCACACCAAACTAGGGGGTCCTGGGAATCCCTAGTTCCATTAACTAATTCTTCTATCTGTTGTACAGACACATGTACACAGTTGTATCATATCACACAGGATTTTCCCTTCCTCTTGTGCCTATCTACTCCCTATCTATTTATATTTACACGTGCATATACATATACACCAATTTCTGTATGCATACATACCTATATCTAAACACACACAAATGCCTATAGGTATGCACACTCCCATACATGTATACATATGTCGTCCACACTACCCAACTACCACCTATCAATCATAGTTCACACACTCTATGTATACATCCATGTACACATAGGTACATACGGGTGCACACGCTCAACTACATGTGGTATCCTCATAAGTAGCTATTATAAGTAATAAACACTCACAACCACACATGAATGTGTGTACACACTCCTGGACACTTATGACACCCATATGATTGCACCAATCAAACACATGGTGTGCATCATCCTAGTACGCACCAAATCTACGATGCTCTTGTGATACGTCCAAGATACCTATCGAAACCTTGTCCGAATCCTACCAAATCTCATGAGCAAGTCTAAAATACACGTCTGAACATAATTAAAGCATAATATAGCTAGTGTCAAGTGTCATGTGCAATTGAACACATGTACCACTAGTGTCAGAGGAAATAATCACCAAAATGACTCCGTGTCTACCTTATCATGATATGGCCTACTCGTATCCAATTGTGGACACGGACCTAGACTCACACAAGCAATTCTAATCTAATTAGATCTAAATAACCAAATTACAAACAATTGGTGCACTAATCTCGAAATTTGTCCAAAATTGGCACAAAACACAATACAACTTTTACATATTAGATCCTAATTCTCCCTGCTATTAGTAATCCTAGTCTATGGGTGAATTTCTAAGGGTCAAGTAGAACAATTAGAGTCTAATTAGAGAAAAAAATAAGATGTATATCTATCGGGAGATGGATTCTCAATGAAAAGTCAAATGGACACGATTCGGACACGAATCTTCTAGCAAATGGACTCCTCTTCTAGTAGTGCTCCTAGTCTTCAAGCTTTTAGGCTTCTTCAAGTGAAGAGAACGAGAGTGATGGATGAGAATTTGAGTGAAATTTGAGAGAAATTGGTGGAGGGCTGGCTCAACTTGGAAAAGAACACCAAATGGAGAGTAATTGACACAAAATAAATGAAGAGAGAGAGAGAGAGAGAGAGAGAGAGAGAGAGAGAGGCTCTCCCTCTTTATGTGGTTGGCTATGTAGGGCTCTCCATGAGCAATTGGAAATGTCCAAAGTGACCTCCTAGTTGCCATGAAGGCTAATCTAATGCATGAAAGTTTCTAATCCTATTTTGGTAAATAGTCTAATCACTAAATAAATGAATGACATGACTAAATGAGTCTAATTAGGCCTAGCCCAAAGTGTTCGTCCATATGTCATGTCATTCTATTTGTTGGGCTCTAATGTTATGTCTAATCTAATTGGTTCACTAATACAAGTCTAACAAATAGGCTAGCCACTAACATAATAATTAACACAACATAAATAAATAAAAAAATAGACACAATATTATATAATATGAAATGACAAAAATTACCGCTCTCTCGAAATTAGGTAGTTATAGACCCAACTATAACCTATAGTATAAACCTTTGATAAATTAAATAAATCTAATATTAGTTCTTAAAAATCAGAACCTAATATTTTATAAAATATTTATTTAAGTCACATTTAGCTAAAATAAATGCAAAAAACTATGACCATCTCCAAATATTGGTTTTCTTGGTCGCATATTTACAATTTCTAAGTTAAACTTGTACCAAACTATATACTAAAAAAAGAATATATAATATATAATAAATATGATTTTAAGTTTATCTTCAAGGGAAAAAGGGTGGCACTAACCTATAAAAATTTCGGGTAAAATCCTATAACAAAACTAGTCTTTTCTAGGTTCAATTGTCCATTTCGGTGTCACGTATGTGAGCCTAGTATACATAAATATATAAACAGAATTATATAATAAATAATTGGGTTTCTAAGGAAAAAAAACCTAAGAAAACAAATCTAAAACATGTACTAAGAAAACAAAGCTAAAATTAAGAAAACAAAGCTAAAACATGTATTATATGATAGGTAAAGTTCTAGGGCCATACAAAACATAAAATTAAGCAAAACCGTATAAAAATAAACTAAGAAAACAAAGCTAAAACATGTACTAATAGGTAAAGTTCTAGGGCCATACTACACATAAAATTAAGCAAAACCGTACAAGTTTTATGCCCGACAAGTAGAAAACTCAAATTTGAATTCAGATTTTAATACACTGTTTTTGTGCCATAAAAACCAAATTTAACATGTAGTAGTTCATGGTTTCCATAGGTTATTAAATGGGTTCAAGGGTTTATAAGTCCGTCACAAAATTTGGCATGGTGCACATGCATATTTTGGTCACAAAACACACATATGTGACATACAATATTTAAATTCCAGAATTTAGTATCATCATGGAAATACAAAAACATACGGATTTTAATTAGGTTATTATGGTTTCTATTTTTGTCACGACATGTCAAGAAAGTCCTAGATCTAGTTTACAAGTTTTAGGAGGAGATTGGACAGGGTACATACTTGGAAAATGGGTTGGAGTCCCAACAATCCTCGGGTGTTGGAATCAGTCCACCCGGATTAGGACGATGGTCGAAGAAGCAAATCGTGTCCTACAGCCTTGTAACACCCCCAAAAGAAATGTAGAACCCTTGGGTACCCTCTGGACTTGCTCCTTGGTGCTATACCTTCCCGTTTGGTCGTCGGAAGCCTCCGAAGTCACCAAAATTTTAGCAAAAGGCTGCTGAATTTACTGTCAGAATATAGACTGGTTGGGAGAGAAAATGGGTGGAAATGGAATAAAAATGAATGAGAGAGTTAGTGTAGGCTGTAGAGGGGATGTAGAGGAGTGGCACCTTAAATTAAGGAGGATTTGGAGTAGTGGATTGGTAGTTTTATGAACTACCATGGAGTGGGAAGCCTCCCAAAATTGAGAGCAAGTATAGGGTTGTCCACATTTTAATGGCTGCTGTCCACATGATGTTTATGTGTCCTATTTGTGTCTAAGGACACTAGGAGTGGGATTAGCTAAGTCCACTATATGTTAGAGTTGGATTGGTGAAAAGTTGGTTAACTTTTATGAGCTAAACTATGCATATACACCACCTACATCACATAGGATGTCATAATTTATATGCTACTGTACTTAATTGTTTGTGTGCCTTAAATTGAGTATAAGGCCTCTATGTTGAGGTTAACTAACCCCCTTTTAGGTTAGTTTAGGTTTGGTTTGGTTTGGTGTACATTTGGTTGATTTATTTGGGTTAAAACCCAACACATACACCACCCAATCACCAATAGTAACATGTGGACTGATCTATAAATATGTTGTTGTCCACTAACCATTTGAGTCAAATAACTTGTCCTAAGCCCACTAGGATTTAGCTAACTAAGTCTATTATATTATTTTGGTGCATCGGTAGACTAGTGTAGCTCACTAAACCAATTTTTCTAGAAAAATGTCCTAGAATTTTATTAGTGTTTAGAGAGTGTGTAGGGGTCCATTTGAGTGGGACATAAATAGCATAAGTCTAGAGGAGCTCGACTAGGTCACGAATACTAATTTTGTTGGGAGAAACTATCTAGTGTTGTGCTACCAAGCTTAAACCTACAAGAATGGATATAAAATACCAATATACAAAAATATATATATCAAATAATTATTATTAATTAAATTAAATAACCAAATCCTACATAATTTTAGTGGGTCTTATAAACTTTCAAGTAAGTAAAGTAAAGAGATCAAATATATAACACCGAGATTTTATACCAGTCTCCCTCTGAGAGGACTAATCCAGTCTCGAGAACTCTTGCTCAATGTTAAATCGACTATCTCATGAAAACTCAAGCTTATATCCGAAGACTTGTAACTTCTTTACAACTTGTGCTTTGATCCGAAGAACTCAATGACTTCTTTGAAATGATCTTGGAACTTTCCAAGTTTGTTCAACTCGAACAACTTCTAATCGACTCGAACTTGGCACGCAGAGATTTGGAAGTTGTTGCTTTGTAGATCACAAAATTTTAAGCACTCAGATGGAATGAGATATGAAAGAGAAGAATATGTGAGTGAGTGATTGAGTGATTTTGGAAGGAAGAAATGGTACTCTATTTATAGGAATCTGGGAAGAAGAGTTTGGTCAGAGTTCGATCCTCCAACATTCAAAAATCAAACGTTGAGTTCCTGGTCAGGTGGAAGACTATTTATCCAGGAAGGCCAAATCTGGCTAACGAGTTCGGCCAGAGTTCGGTAGGCCTTATTCCAGAATGTTGATTTGTAAAATTTTTGATTTTGTGGGCTTTTTTATTTGTTTTTGGTGGACTGTTTGGATTGGGCTTTGGACAACTTTGAAGTGGACTGATTTAAGGAATTCAGAATCTCTTTTTGCCAAGTAAGACTCGGCTCACATTATTTTCTAGACTTAAATAAATATAAAATACAGACACAATAACTATCCTGATTCAATGTAACATCCTGATTTCAGAGATGTAGTATTCCAGTTGACTTGTATTTGTATGTGACGTATTGGATCATATTAATTATTATTTAGTCGACTATCAGAATAAGGTGTTGGTAATGCGAAGTGACCCGAACTGGAGTTGATCCATGAGGTACGACATTGAATTGATATGCCTTAAAAAAGAATTCTCCTGTAAGGCCTGAACCAATCCCAATTATCTACACCACATGATCTCACCTCCTAACCGATGTGGTCCTAAATTTTCAACTCCATTGTCACTCCCCATTTGAGCATTCAACCGGAAACGAGATACAATCCAACAATCTACACCTTAGCTCGTTTCCGCTGACTGAGCAACCTAGCACACCCGACAACCATTTATTCGTTCCTGGCCTTAGCACACTCTGGCTACCTTTTTGCTCGTTCCCGCTAACCGAACAACCTTAACACACTCCGGCTACCTTTGGTCGTTCCCGCCAACCGAGCACCTAGGAGGTCCAACATATTGTCATCTCGATCCGTTAGACCACAGAACCAAGCCTGACACGTTCATCCACACCACAATTGTGTGCCAACCACAAAGCCATGCTCAACCTTGGGCTCGTCAAACCCACCTTTGAAACCAATTCTTGTAGTTGATGCTCCTACTCCACCTTGAGAACAGCCCGTATAATCCGATTATACACATGAACGTTCAGCACCATCTGTCTCGAACCAATTAGAGCCGCCCAAACTAGCCTCGTAACCATGGGCTCTAATACCACTTGTTGGGAACGCGATGTGACCCGAACCGGAGTTGACCCATGAGGTGCGACATTGAATTGGTCTCATATGCCTTAAAAGAGAATTCTCATGTAAGGCCTGAACCAATCCCAATTATCTACACCATATGATCCCACCTCCTAACCGATGTGGGACTAAATTTTCAACTCCATTGTCACCCCCCATTGAACGCTCAACCGAAAACGGGATACAATCCAATTAAGGTTCGTTGTGATCAGTTTGGTTCAACAGTGCTATTATCCACATGCAATGAAAAAAAAAAACATGAATCAGGATCTTCAATTGTATAAATTGGGTGTGGAGAAGGATTCCAAGGGAATTTTTACAAAACAAGTGTGATGAAGTGAGATAGATGGAGGGCTCTATCTATACCAATTGGCGACCTAGGCTTTACTGTATAAATGTCTCTCATTCCTAGTTACATTTGCATTGGCATCAATAGAAAGGGTTGACATGATATCAGATTGACAACTAGTTATAAAATTTTGTTGAATCATTTATGAAGGCTTCTTACGGTCAACATGGCAAAAGACTGAGAAAAGACCTGGATGATAATGATGATGGTATGTTAATTAATAATTAGTATATTTAGAGAAAACTAAACATTGAAAACACTTACATGCTAACTTTAAGTTCGTTTCCTTATTTCTAAAAATCAATATAAATTGTTCGACCCTTCCTTGGCTTGGGTAGTTGCAAGTCTTGTTAGCAATTCGGGAAACGAAAAAAATTCGGGATGACAAAAGTACGACTATAAATCGACGCAGTGCAAATAAAATACGTTAAAAAATCGGTCAAATATTCGTCAAATAGAAATATTGAGATTAGAAACTTCAATGTTGTCAAATTTAGTTAATTAAACAAGTTTTTACCACATTTTTTGTGTCAAATTTTTTTATAATTTATAAAAAATATGTTCAAAACTTCACATGTTTAAAATTTACGTAGTAATGTGAATCTTTCAAAAGTACGCAAGTATTAAAGATACGAAAAAAAATTCGAGTAAAATATGCATTTACTCGGGTGATCGCTAACAATGGTTGCAAGTATATTCCAAGGGAGCAATCAAACATATGAATGGCACAATGTATGGAAGACTGCCGTCCACTTTCTTTGTGACTACCAATAAAATCATCATAATCTTTGTCTTCTCCTAAGGTCAGAATAGGACCCATCAATCATATACAAATGTAATAATATAGAGTTTACTTTTTCAAGGAAAACATAAAAGGCACATGGCAAAATGGCATGACATCGGGCATTTGACCAGATATGGTTATATATACATAAAATCGACCATGGTTCTGCCCAAACAATGCTCATGGTTTACAAATCTATAGTATCTGGATTGTAAACTTTGAGATATATAAAACAGGTAGGACTTGTTGTTGAAGTGGGTGGAATTTTCAACCTATGTGGAGAAGATTTCGGAGTGCGACGAGCGTCGTCTGTGTGTCAGAGAAGCTCGGGTAGGTGACTTGGCCAGTCGGAGAAACCGAAGAAGCTCGGGAGCTGCCAGAGGAGCTGCTGAAGAGAGGGGGGCAGAGTTCGGGCCGAACTCTGCCCCAGGGGAGAGTTCTGGCCGAACTCTGCCTCCCTGTTCCAGAACCTTGCTGGAAGCAGAACACAGAGTTCTGGCCGAACTCTGTGTCAGGACAGAGTTCTGGCCGAACTCTGTGTGTCGGGGCTGAAGCGTTTTTCAGGGTGATTTAATCACCGTTGGATCGTATCATACGGTCCAGGTTTTGCTGCGGATTAGGGGGTTTATACATGGTTATTCCTAACCCTAATCACAACACAACATTGAAGAAAAAAGGAGAGAAAAGAGGCAAGAGTGCCATTGCAACTTTGGGAGAGAAGAAGGAGGATTGAAGGCCAATTTCGAAGGAAGATCGTGTTCGGGTAATATCTACTCGTCGTCTTTGTTCTTCGTAGCCTTGTAATCATTATTCTTGCTTCTAAGTGTTGTGGGGATCCGATTTGGATCGGGAGAAGTTTGTAGAGGGTGTACTCCTTTATTTCATTAGTGAAGGCTTCTCAGGGTTGGACTCCGATCGTCCCGTGGTTTTTTTCGCAAGGATTTTCCACGTCAAAAATTCTCTGTGTCTGCGTGGTTTGTTTTTGGGTATTTTGGTTCGTGCGTTGTATTGCTCGGTTCTCTCGCAGGTACTCTCTAGTTTGGGAAAAGGTTTTCGTATTTCTTTTCCAACAAAGTGGTATCAGAGCCAGGTTCTGGAATTTAGAAGGGTGTCAGGAGTTGACAAGAAAACTAGAAAGGAGAGATAGACGCGAAGCCAGTACGCATGGTGAACCTGAACGGCACCAACTATCATTATTGGCGGAGCAAGATGAAAGATTTGCTGTTTGTCAAGAAGCTGTATCTGCCCGTATTTGCATCCGAGAAGCCTAGTGATAAATTCGAGGAGGACTGGAAATTCGAGCATATACAGGTGTGCGGATATATTAGGCAGTTCGTTGACGAGAACGTGTACAACCATGTTGCCAATACTGAGCACATGAAGACGTTATGGGATAAGCTGGAATCTTTGTACACGAAGAAGACCGGGGTAAACAAGTTGTTCCTGATCCAGACGATGATGGGTCTATGGTACAGAGATGGGGCGTCTATTACGGATCACTTGAGTGATTTTCAAGGCGTGGTTGACCAGCTGTCTTCAATGGGAGTCAAGTTCGACGACGAAATTCAGGGACTATGGCTGCTGTGTACATTGCCAGACTCGTGGGAGACCGTACGAGTATCTATGATCGCTTCTACTCCAGAGGGCGTGGTCAGTCTGGAGTTTGCCAAGAACGGGGTGCTGAATGAAGAGATGCGGAGACGTTCTCAAGGTACTTCATCCACATCCCACCACTCAGAGGCATTGGTTTCAGAGAGCCACGTATGGGGCAAAAGCAGGGGTCCAGGTGGTGGCAGAGACAAGAGCAGGAGGAAGTCCAAGGGTTGGCACGAGGACTCGGAGTGTTACCATTGTGGCAAGAAGGGCCACATCAAGTGGAACTGTTTCGCTTGGAAGAGAGAGAAGAAGGGCCACAAGGGGAAACAAGATGAGAACACTACAGCGACGGCCTCGATACATGGAGGCGATGTGATCGTCGTAGGTGATGAGGTTATCACAAACCTTGCCTGCGATGACAATTCTTGGCTGGTGGACTCAGGGGCTTCAGCGCATGTATCTCACAACAGGGCACTATTTGCCACTTGCACAATAGGCGACTGTAGAGTGTTGAAGATGGGCAATGGAGATGTGTCGAAGGCGGTTGTCGTTGGAGATGTGCATTTGAGAACGAAGACGGGTGTTGTTTGTCACGCCCCAGAACCAGAATGCTGGAGAGCGAGGGCAGACAT
Source organism: Iris pallida (assembly GCA_029216955.1). Taxonomy (NCBI): domain Eukaryota; kingdom Viridiplantae; phylum Streptophyta; class Magnoliopsida; order Asparagales; family Iridaceae; genus Iris; species Iris pallida. Next base: position 5,256,063 of record JANAVB010027798.1, read on the forward strand.
AGCCAGCTACGTATATGAAATGGAATCCATCTCGCTATACGGTCACGGCTGTCTAGATACATGAGGGTTTATCTACAAGCCAACAGTCTCTTAAGGTCATGAACAAGCCTAGTGTCTCAATCACAAGCAAGTAAGTAAAAGTTACAAGATGTATGATCATTAAATATACAATAGTAAGGCGTCCCAAATATTACATATTCAGTTGATCATGAAGCTAGTCGTTACAAAATGTCAGGACTAGCAAGAGTTTAGTCATACATGATCAACCCTAGGATCTGTTAATCATGTTACAGCCCATAGGCAGACAGTAAGTAAGTGCAATCGAGCTAAACAGGTGCTCGTCGGTTAAACGCCTCAAAAGAATATTTTTATAAGGGAGTGGGAGAGCAAAATAAAACCCACTCGTTGCCGGGATTCCTTCTAGTGTTCACCATCTAGCAGGAAGGTCGGTAGATCCTCTGGAGCTGCTCCGAAATCTGGCCACACAAAACCAGCTGGGTCAGACCCCAGAAAGAGCAAGTGCCACAAAGGAGGCTTCACTTAAGAACTAAAACCAGCAATCAGCACAAGATATAAATAAAAGTAAGAACTGAAAATAAAGAAAATACACCAGGATGATATACGACGAGATAACCATGGAACTATTCAGATAACCAGGTTACAACCCGTAAACCAAACAAGGACCGGGGTTGTAACCCTTCGTCTGAACAGAACTTAGAATTCTCACCATTTATTGGTAAAATAAATACAAGCATTCTGGTCATTCAATAATCTGGAACAAGATCAGGGCAAGACTAGACTGGTTAGACTCCGTCCAATCACTTCACGGCCAAGCAAGAATTACGGATTGATACTTTAACTAACTAGGGTTGTCACAAGCCTAATTACTAACAAGATGCAGTGAGATTATTCCACAGCCACAAGCCCTGCAGACCATCCAGGTTATCCGGGTTAAAAGATTAGAGTTGAATTCAGGTGGGTACATCGTCCAGGAAACGAATGTACCCTTAGGTAGCTTGAAGGGTGCAACACATGACAGTGTGCTGGAAATGTGCCCTACTCGACGGCATGCTACAGATCCCAAGGCGTGCCCAGGTAACGGGATTGCCTGTGGCTGGGAAATCTCGTCATGACTAATGTATTAATCTAGTTATTAGCCTTAGTCCATTTTAGTAGGTACTCCTGACCGTGGTACTCAGGAGTCCCCTCCTAGACATGATGCAAGACAGGACTGTATTATTTATACAAGCACAATCGCCCACGGTGTCCAGGTTATTATACAGGTCATGTCATGTCAAGTAGCCGTCGCAACAGCTTATCAAGATATAACATGTCAGGTTATCAGGTCAAGTGTACTAGTCAGGAGTGTGCCACGTCGGCCACTATCAGGTCATGTCAGGTTACTCATGTCAGGAGTGCACCACTACGGGTCACTATCGTGTCAGGCTCAGTTATCCTTTCCAAACATATTTCATAAATTCGTGATTATCAAGTTCATGACAAAAGGCGTAAGAATATAAAATGGGCATAAAATATCTAATAAAATATCAATATACAGGGCTATAGAAGAGCCAAGCTTAGGGAAAACAAAACCAAATCTGACACGCTGACATGAGACCAAGTCAGCCAAAGGCCATATGCTCAGTGCAAAAGTCATACGCTCAGGCCAGCCTACGCTCAAGCCAACCTACGCTCAGGCCAACCTACGCTCAGGTCAAGCCACGCTCAGGTCAAGCCATGCTCAGGTCAGGCGTATGCAAGTCATACGCTTCCAAAAGGCAGCATATGGGGTCCATACGACTCCTTGTCAAGCAAGCGAGCGTATGCGAGACATACGCCTCCAAAAGGCAGCGTATGGGGTCCATACGACTCCTTGTCAAGCAAGCGAGCGTATACGAGTCATACGCTCCCAAAAGGCAGCGTATGGGGTCCATACGACTCCTTGTCAAGCAAGCGAGCGTATGCAAGACATACGCTCCCAAAAGGCAGCGTATTGACTCCATATGCTTCCAAAAGACAGCGTATGAGGACTGCGCTGCGCTAAAGAGCACGCGCAGCTCAGTGACACAAGCTAAAAAGCTCATGCACTGCTCACTGTCTTCTCCAAACAGCAAGAACTCCATGGTTGAACCCAAAGCTTCAAAAGTCCATAACTTGGTCAAACTAAGTCCAAATCCAACTTTTCAAAGGTCAAAATTGGGTAGAATAAAATTCTCTACAACATAGAACCATTAAAACTTGAAAACAAAGAAGTTTAATAGATCAAAACCACCAAAATCCGAAAATAACTAATTTCTAGATCTACAAAAATTAAAGTCTCAAAATGGAAAATGGCAAGTTCTAATGTGTCTTAGAAACATGAGGAGAAGCTAATGGAACAATAAAAATGAGCTCTCTTATGGAAGCAAGTTGCACTTGCCTAGACCTCTCTCTTCTCTCTTTGGTAGGTGAAGGGAGTAAATGAGGAAGAAGAAGATGAATAATGAAGAGAGAGAATGAAGAGGGCTAATAAATACAAATGGTGGTGGTAGGTAGGGGTTCACCTTGGGTTCATCATAAACCCAATTAAAACCAAGCTAAGCCGAACCAACCAACCCGAACCAGGAATAAACCAAGCCAAGAAGGAAATGCCAAGCCAGGAAAATCATACAATACAAGAATAAATACGTACACGTATTCCAGAAATATGTAATACGAACCACAGGCATTACATTGTTCTTGTTCTCAAAGATGTTCGTTATGTCCCTGATATCCGTTTCAACCTGGTGTCGGTTGGAAGGTTGGATGACGAGGGATTCTTCAGTCTCTTCGGGAACAGTCAGTGGAAGCTTTCCAGAGGTTCGATGGTGATTGCCAGAGGAAGCAAGAAATCCAGTCTCTACTATATGGAGGGGAGCGCACAGGAGGTGAACGCAGTCAGCGATGCATCTACCGAGTTGTGGTACAGGCGGCTCGGCCATATCAGCGAGAAGGGGATGAGCTACTTGGTGAACAGGAAGGTGATTCCAGGGCTCAAGTCTACAAATTTGGAGAAGTGCACGCACTGCTTAGCTGGGAAGAAAAATAGGGTGTCTTTCCAAAGTCACCCAAGTTCAAGGAAGCCGATGTTGCTCGAGTTGATTCACTCGGATGTCTGCGGTCCTATGAAGGTAAAATCTATTGGTGGTGCTTCTTATTTTGTAACTTTTATTGATGACTGTTCCAGGAAGGTTTGGGTCTATGCCTTAAAGACCAAGGATCAGGTGCTCCATACTTTCAAAGAGTTTCAGACCTCTGTTGAAAGAGAGACGGAAAAGAAGTTATTGTGTGTTCGGTCCGACAACGGCGGCGAATACATTGGTCCCTTTGATGCATATTGCAGAGAGCAAGGGATACAACACCATAAGACTCCGTCCAAGATACCTCAGCTCAATGGTGTAGCGAAGCGCATGAACAGGACACTGATGGAGAGGGTACGGTATTTACTGTCAGAAGCAAACTTGTCGGACAGTTATTGGGGTGAGGCTCTTCTCACAGCTGCTTATGTTATTAATTTATCTCCTAGTGCTCCTTTACAGAGTAATGTGCCTGACAATGTATGGTACGGCAAAGAGCCGTCATACAATCACCTTCGAGTGTTTGGCTGTAGGGCCTTCGTGCATATACCGAAGGACGAGAGGACCAAACTTGAGCCGAAGATGAGGCGATGTGTCTTTGTCGGCTACGGTCGGGATGAGTTTGGCTACAGACTCTACGACCCGGTGGGAAAAAAGCTCTACAGAAGCAGGGACGTGGTATTCGTCGAGGATCAGACCATGACCAACACTCAGGATTCCAAGACGCCTTCTGAGGCTGGGAAATTGCCTGAGTTAGAGTCATTTCGCTTCGAGCAGTTTCCAGAGGACATCGCAGAGGATCCAATTATGGGGAAGCCAGTACATGGAGTTGCTCCCAACCTTGATCATCAGCCTGCTGATGGTGGTCAGGGTATCCCTTAGGAGGATGAGCATGCCGGGGAGGCAGTTCCTGAAGAGAAGGAGGTTGTTGGTATACAGCCAGCACCAGTGGCTCCACTGAGAATGAGCGACAGAGAGCGTCGACCATCTACGAGATACTCACCGGGTGAGTATGTGCTATTGACTGACGGGGGAGAGCCTAAAAGTTTTGTAGAGGCTATGGAAAACGAACATAGGCAGGAGTGGATGGAGGCTATACAGAAGAAGATGAGTTCATTACACGCCAATTCTACTTATGAGCTGGTACGGTTGCCAAAGGACAAGAAGGCTTTGAAGAATCGACGGGTGTTTAGAGTGAAGCAGACGGATGATGCTACTCGCCCTCGATACAAAGCGAGGCTAGTAGTTAAAGGCTACGGTCAGCGGAAAGGCGTAGATTATGATGAGATCTTTTCGTCTGTCGTCAAGCATTCGTCTATTCGGGTGGTGCTAGCATTGGCAGCCAGTTTCGACTTAGAGGTCGAGCAGATAGACGTGAAGACGGCAGTCCTCCAGGGTGATCTTGAGGAGGAGTTATACATGGAGCAGCCAGAGGGATTATGTGAGAAGGATAAGTCACATTTGGTCTGCCGGTTGAGGAAGAGCTTGTATGGTCTGAAGTAGGCTCCGAGGCAGTGGTACAGGAAGTTCGAGTCGTTTATGGGGGTGCATGGTTATGTACGGACGACGTCGGATCACTGTATATTTGTGAGATATTTTGCTGATAATAATTTTATTATTTTATTGCTCTATGTAGATGATATGCTATTAGTGGGTCGGAATGCCACTAGGCTAGCGGAGTTGAAGCGCCAACTAGACGCGGCCTTCTCTATAGAGGACTTGGGCGCAACGAAGACTATTCTTAGGATGGAGATCAGCCAAGAGAGAGTCCAAGCTGCTACATTTATCCCAAAAGAAGTACATTCACCGGGTACTTCAGTGTTTCGGTATGGACGGGTCGAAGAAAGTGAGTTGCCCCCTTGCGGCTCACTTTAAGTTTACTGAGGAGCAGTGTCCATCTACCGAGGACGAAAAGGAAGATATGGAGCGGGTTCCATATGCTTCAGCTGTGGGGAGCCTTATATATGCTATGGTGTGTACGAGGCCAGATATTGCTCATGCAGTTGGCACTGTTAGCAGGTATCTTTCAAATCCTGGAAGGGTACATTGGAGTGCGGTCAAGTGGATTCTACGATACCTTCAGGGCACTGTCGATTGGAGACTTTCTTTTGGTAGTGGCGAGCCGAAGCTGGTTGGGTATACCGACGCTGATATTGCTGGAGATATAGACACGAGACGATCGACTTCGGCTATGTGATGATGTTTGCCGGAGGAGCGGTATCGTGGCAGTCGCGGTTGCAGAAGTGTGTTGCCTTGTCGACGATAGAGGCGAAATACATTGCGGCGACGGAGGCTTACAAGGAGCTGCTGTGGATGAAGAAGCTGTTGCAGAAAATAGGGCTGAAGCAAGAGCAGTATACTTTGCTTTGCGACAATCAGAGTGCTATTCACCTTGTGAAGAACCAGACATTTCATAGTCGGTCCAAGCACATCGACACTCGGTATCATTGGATACGGGATGTGGTTGAGAAGAAGGATGCGGCGCTTGAGAAGGTTCATACTGATAAAAATAGAGCAGACATGCTCACGAAGGTTCTTCCGAGGGGGAAGTTTGTGTACTGCAGGCAGATCGTCGAGATGACGACCTCCTCCACCTAGTTGTGAAGGGGGAGATTTGTTGGAGTGGGTAGGGTTCCCAACCTATGTGGAGAAGATCCCGGAGTGCGATGAGCGCCGTCTGTGTGTCAAGGAAGCTCGGTGAGGTGACAAGGCCAGTCGGAGAAGGCAAAGAATCTCGGGAGCTGCCAGAGGAGCTGCTGGAGAGAGGGGGCAAAGTTCGGGCCGAACTCTGCCCCAGGGGAGAGTTCTGGCCTAACTCTGTCTCCCTGTTCCAGAACTTTGCTGGAAGCAGAACAAAGAGTTCTGGACGAACTCTGTGTCAGGATAGAGTTCTGGCTGAACTCTGTGTGTCGGGGCTGAAGCATTTTTCAGGATGATTTAATCACCGTTGGATCGTATCCTACGGTCCAGGTTTTGCTGCAGATTAGGGGGTTTATACATAGTTATTCCTAACCCTAATCACAACACAACATTGAAGAAAAAAGGAGAGAAAAGAGGCAAGAGTGCCATTGCAACTTTGGGAGAGAAGAAGGAAGATTGAAGGCCAATTTCGAAGGAGGATCGTGTTCGGATAATATCTACTCGTCGTCTTTGTTCTTCGTAGCCTTGTAATCATTATTCTTGCTTCTAAGTGTTGTGGGAATCTGATTTGGATCGGAAGAAGTTTGTAGAGGGTGTACTCCTTTATTTCCTTAGTGAAGGCTTCTTAGGGTTGGACTCCGATCGTCCCGTGATTTTTCCCGTAAGGGTTTTCCACGTCAAAAATTCTCTGTGTCTGCGTGGTTTATTTTTGGGTGTTTTGGTTCGTGCGTTGTATTGCTCGGTTCTCTCGCAGGTACCCT
>JANAVB010027798.1:5267558-5330058 GCA_029216955.1 Iris pallida
AGCTGCTTAGACATTAATCCCATTTTAGTTGACCCAGTAGAAGACCCAGTGGGTCGGATAGGGTTTACTAAACAACCTGTTAAACCTAGGATCTGACCCTATAGGAACCCGATCATTCCTTATTAAGTTCTTCTTCTCTTTTATTTCTCAGATCTGAGGATTGAGCTCCTCTGCTCATTTTCCTCTCCGCCAAGCGAGCGGTGGCTGACACACGCGAAGCTTCAAATCCCTTCTGACCGTCGATCCTTAACCGCCTCTTTCGTCTCCACCATCCGATTGTAACCGTCCCCGACCTAGTTTAAGCCATCACCGCCGTTGAGACCACCGTCGACGTGGTCGGAGTAATCTTGACCGTCCGGCTAAAATGGCCTAACCGCCATGCCCACCTACATATAGACCCCCTCGCCTTTATTTTTCTTCAATCTTCACCACACAACGGAGCCCTACCAAAATCCACTCTCGTCCCCTCCTCTTCCTCTTCGAGCTCTCCAATTCACGGCCATGGCGATCGGGACTTCGGGTTGTTATTCCCGATGCGTAATTTTCGATGGAAAACAGATAAACGAAATAGTTGTCTCAATAGCAATAACATTTTGTAGCAACACTTCAAAGAAGGTGCACTACAGAGATCCTTGGAGGATTCTGGGTAACGAAAATCTAAAGAGATTTCATTACAACAGCAAATGAAAGTAGAGCTTCTTTAGGAAGGTACAAATTGAGTTGCTAGCAGCAGCAACGACTAAAGCCCACAAGAAGTATCTGATTAGATCAGAGAAGAAGAGAAGGAAAGAAGAAAGAGAAAGGCTGCTTTGCTGGGGTGATAAGATCACCATTGCTCAAAACAAGATTCGCCTATATACGATTCGTTTCCAGAACCAGCAAGTTCTGGAGAACTTCTGGAACGTTCGTCAGTCAATATTTGAGACTTGAACCGGTTTCCTGGACTTTACGGACTCCTTTAACTCTCTTCTTGGTGCTTCTTTCAAAGGAGGCCAAGGGGCTCTATTTATAGAGTGGAGTGAGACTTCACCTCTTCTCTTATCCGATGTGGGACTAAAATACTAATACTCAAAAAATAGAGTTTGATATTTTAGATCATCCCACAAGCAGAATAGAAGTGTGCCAGTCCACGCCTACCCTCCGAACACTCCCGTGCATGCACGAGACATCCTGGAGTCCGTGTCCGAGTCCGAGTCCGTACAACAAAAATTAACTTACATCTGTGTTGGAATTAATCCTTTTTCCTTCTAGGAAAATACTCCCACATGACACACACTTGTGCCCCACCACACCTCATGTGCACACCTCAACACAAGCAATATATTATATTGAGATACTCACCATTTGGTGTAGCCGATGTGGGACTATTTTTCCTAGTCCAAAGGCAAAACCACCAACACGGGTTAGACTTCAGTGAAGACGACGATGGTGATGGGGATCAGTTCTCAAGTCATTATGTTGCCTATTGATCGATTACTTCAGTGGTCGTATTAGCTTGGTCCTCAGAGAAGATGACTACACGATCGATCCATTCCTTGAGTAGTGGCCATGGCGGATCACGACATTCCTCTGAAAGCTTAGCGACCTCCTCTTCAAACATGTAAGTCGATCATCTTCTTCCTTTGATCTTCCGTTCGTCCTGTTCGGGTCAGTAAACTCTCGATTTTGTGATTCGTGGAATAGGTTGGATCTTCATCTGCGGAACTATTGGGCAAGTGATCGATTTCCCGATCGTGATTGATTTAAACTCCACATTGATCAGTTAAGTGATACTTTTGGTAGTCCCTAACTCTTTTTCTCCTTCGTTCTCTTCCGATTTTCTAACTACGGATCGATCTCTCGCAGCAAGGATCGAGAAGGATTGAGGTATCAGCGAGGTGATCAGAAGATCGACGAGTCAGATTGAGCATTCGACTGGTAAGGAATTTGATTTGGTAGTATAATTGCTGTGTCAGATTTTTTGTGCATATTCTTGATCGGTCCAGGTATAATTGCCAGTTGTTGGATTGATTCCATGTCCTCTTTAAGATCAGATCGAGAGTTGTGGCTTAATTGTGAGTGATTTCATAATTTTGTACATTTTTCCCTTTAAAAATTTTGAATGAATTCATTAACGTAGTTTCCTGTTCTTGAGCGGATATTGTATAAAATGGTTAGCTCAAACTTGTCATATGTTCTGGACATGAGAATTGTAGAATCGGACTCAGGAGATTTTGTTAATACTCTTTATTCAGGTATTGTAATTCTTTGTCAAATTTGGGATTATGGGACATTCGGTTTGCTGGTATCCGATACTATCTCGAGCGAACTTCTGCACCAAATTGTATGTGTGGGATACGATTTTTGTGTCGAGGAGACACTAGATATCATTATCAAGGATAGGGTTCGTATGGCATTGGTGTTGATATCAGTAGAAGAACTATTCAAATGTTAGTTAGTTGTGGTTTTCGAATTTGCAGGGTACTGTTACTTGACTGTTAGCTTAGGTTATTTTGAATTGGTTAAGTCCTGGTCGTTATAAACAGAATAAAATTGGCTAGCTACTGTAAGGATGGGTCCTGGGAATGCCTTACTATAGACATGCCTGATAGCATATCGTTGCTATATACCTTATTCCCGATAGTGTAGCGTACATGGTATGCCTTACTATGTACATGCCTGATAGCATACCATTGCACTATACTCTTGACTTGATAGTGTAGCGTACACAGTATGCCTTACTTTATACATGCCTGCAGCATACCATTGTATTATACTCTTGACTTGATAGCCCTATATGCTTGACGGTGTTCTATTGCATGATTCATGTAGTTAGTGCATATGCCAGTTATTTCCTGTACTTATTAGTTCCTGTCATTTCCTTTGATATTTCGTGACTTGTTTGAGCTACTATGTACTTTGCTTTTTCCTGACAGGATCATTGATTACAGATGAGCTTGATTCTTAGAGTGTTACGACCAGCAGAGAGACCTAGCAGCGGAGCTCACTTCGGAGATATAGATTCATGTATAGGATGACTGGATGTATTATATTGAGTATTTGTTGTTGGTTAGATAGTCTTTATATTTCTACCGACTTTGCACCTGGATATTCATGTATAAGGCTATAATAATTGTATCGTGATCTATGATGGTTAGTAGTAGATAATTCGCGAATAGATGCTGTGATAAGTATGCATGATTACTGGATGATGACTAGACTAGACGGCTGACTACCGCTATCAACGACACTGTAGGCCAGACATGATCGACTCGTACTCGATTATTCGGGAGCAGATCGTGATATTTTTGTGGTGGCTCATGCAGGTCATTCTAATGGTGCTTAGGACTAGAGTACCATTGGGAGCCTGCAAAATAGGAAACTCATCACAGCATAGGCCAATTGTGTGATTGTGTATATAGTAACTTCTAAAATGTTTTATGCCTCATAGTGTTTTCTACAAAAGTCGTGATTACAATTCCATGACTTTTGGGGATTATCTTCTCCCACATCATTATCGGATTCTAACGCCCTTTAGGATCTGGGCTTCCTTGCTACTTAGAGATTAAAGTCAGAGTTTCCAAACTACTCTTTTAGCAAGCCTATTCATGGACTATTTCAATTTCTCAATTGGATTAATCAGAATCTACTTCTCTACCTCTATTTAGAATCTAGAACCATTCACTATTTAGAGTTTCAACTCCTTATTTAGCAAGTTTATTGAATTCCTTAATAGCCATTTCAAACTTCTCAATTGATTTGGGTTAAGAAATCCTATTTGATTTTCTCTAACCATTGGAAACCTAAGTATTGCATTTAAAACCATAGAGCTCATATAATAGCTATTTGATCCAATCTTTTCTCCAAAACTTTTCTATTGGCCATACAGAATTATTTTCCAAAATAATTCCAGTATATGACAATATTCCCTAAGCAATTTCAAAGAGCCAATAATAATTTTATTCATTGGTTCTTCCACTCAAAACTTTATTGTTTATATTCTCCTGAATATGACTTAATTTGTCATAGTCGAATTTTGATCAATTCTGTGTCTATAAGCTCCTGTCACGACCTGCACCCAGTGTAAGGGCACGAGACCGTGGGTACGTCCAGCCTACGCCGTAGCATCGACGCTAGAACGATGTCCTAGGTTTCAACAACTACTAAATACAGTACAAAGTACCTGACCATATATACTCTCCATAAGGAGGACAATCACAGAAGATACAACTCAATCACAAAACTAAGGAGAAATAACAGCACAATATAGATTAGGAGGATATCAAAGTGCGATACAACCAGAATAGGAATAAGTTAAGTGTTAACATTACATCCCAAAGTAGAAGTATTATATATACAACTCATGAAAATAACTAAAAACAACTTAGGCAATATCCCAGCAATCTATTCTAAGCACTACTGGCATATCCTCTAGGCTAGCTGGATCATCTAAGTTTTCTGTAAAATTTTATCAACATATCCAGTCAGGATTGGAGCGAAGTACATAACTCTGAAAGCAGTTCCAAAATATGATAGAAAATATAGAACTAGCAATAAAATATGATACATGACGTGCCAAAAAAAAAGTACAGAAATACATGAGATATAGATAAGTAAACTGAGTACATGAAATAGAATAGAGAATCTATGAACTATAAATAATATAAGTGTTTCAGAGCACAAGATGGTTATGTGATTGGTTTAGGTTGCACATGAGTAATCTAAGGTAACTCCATTATACGTGAGGGTATAATAGACATATACATGAGTATACTAGAGGGGTTTAATCACATAACCACTTCTACAACCCCTACCCCAATCAATACACAAGGATCCGATCAAGTTACGTTACGTACATGATTATTGGTTATACATGAAGCACATGTGAGCACATGAGAGTACATAAGAGCACATGAGAGTACATGATAGCATATGAGTGTACATGAATAATACGAATACAAGGAGTACTCGATGTACATGAGAGCATATGAGTGTACATGGTTATGTGATTGGTTTAGGTTGCACATGAGTAATCTAAGGTAACTCCATTATACGTGAGGGTATAATAAATAGACATATACATGAGTATACTAGAGGGGTTTAATCACATAACCACTTCTAGAACCCCCTACCCCAATCAATACACAAGGATCCGATCAAGTTACGTTATGTACATGATTATTGGTTATACATGAAGCACATGTGAGCACATGAGAGTACATGAGAGTACATGAGAGCATATGAGTGTACATGAATAATACGAATACAAGGAATACTCGATGTACATGGTAAAATACATGAACATGAAATACGCGATGCACCCGTTAAGGGGATAACATCTCATGACAAGATCCATATAGTACTGGTCCGTATTAATAATGTGTCAGCATCATGTAAAGTACTCTAGAGCAAGCAATATAGATACTATCATGAATAAAAACTAACAAAGAATGTACTCGTCTGACCTGAGCAACTGATATATATCGATAACCGAACTGGAGTCATAGAGACCTATTATGAGAATTTATAGGTTACAGAGTGTTCTAGAGTAAGCAATGAATCTAGTACGTTATTTACATGATGCTAGGCCACCTCTAGGTCAATGAAGTCCAATTTGGTCAAACTAGGTCAAACTCTAGCTACTTGGTCAACCTTGGTCAATATCTAGGGTTTGGGGCTAAGTGGACTATCTAGTATTAGACTAAAAGTGGTATCAATAGGCTATTCAAAACCTAGTCTAAACATGCATTGATATAGATACCTATATCCTACTTATACTACATCATTACCCATAGAACATATATATATATATATATATATATATATATATATATATATATATATATATATATATATATATATATACACACATAGCCTAAAACTCTTACTCACTACAAAATTATACATACAGATACAATGTGTACTATATGCTACTATAGGCTATTTGCTAAAGTTAGAAGTGGTATCCAAACCTCAACTTAAATTTAGATTTTCACATCACTATATGTTATAACCCTATATTCTAGCTATAGGATACACTACCTAAACTCTTATCAACTACAACTACATACAAATAGGTACAATATATACTAGTATCTATATTCTATCATATATGATAGGGATACTAGGCAATGATATGTAGGACAGAACTGAACTCAAAAGGATGTGAAGGTAATTGACTGAAACAACAACCAAACTCAACCTACAATGGAAAGGACTGAACAATAACTTAAACCAAAGGGGGAATATAGACTAACATCAAAATGAGGTAAGGACAGGACATGTATTAATATTTTCTTCACTTGGTTCGGCCAGATCTTTTTCTTCATTCTCCGTAGTTCCCAATTGGTATTTGGATCCAGTCTAAGAGAAAGCTTCTGAGCTGATGGCTAACAGGGTCGAAATGGTAATGATGGTTAAAGCCGACGAGGCCCAAGATCAAGTAGAAGGAGGATCAGAAACCTGCACCGTAGCGTCCCCTAAAGGCGTAACTGACAGGTTCTGTTCTATCGAAGTCTGTATAATAACTTAGCAAATGAACTAAGGAAGCAGGGTCTGAAACATTAGGGTAGGCAAAGATGGAATGAAGCTAAGGAGACTGAACCAAAACGAGAAGAATAGGGCAGGACAGACCCTGTGGTCATGACAGATCTGAAGGAAATTGATACTCTAAGGAGTATCAACCATCTAAATCATAAGGGAAAATTGGACAGCAAAACGAATAGGGATATTTGTGTGATACATCATATTATATAGACTACATAGGTGAAATAATGGTATGATACTTTAGAGTATCAGTCAATTGAGTGTGGAGGTAGACTGAACATATCTATGATCATTTAGGATATATATAACAGAACCTATATCTGATTATGTGAATGCAGAACATCACCTGGACATAACATGGGTCCAATAGGACTGAATCACATAGGTGTTCAAGGACAGAACATTAGATATTAAGAGATTAGAACATTATTGATGTTCAGAGACTAAACAAAATAAATGAGAGGATCGAATGGATGCAGGGTAGTGCATGAGTTGATCCAATGTCCAAAGTTTGAAGATGATTATGCAAACTGGGACAGTACTTAAGCTAAGGCTCATACTTGAGCCACCCCTCTCCTACTGAACTGAACAAATGATTTTAAGGTGACTAAACATTCAAATAGAAAGAGGGTTGGTCACCAAGAATAAAAGTGGATAACATAATATAGTATGAATTTGGACAGTTGGAAACAAGTGGACTGAGCATCCTACAAGACAGCACATAGAGGATATAGGCGACAGAACACCATGAATGGATAATGATACATTCTACTGTTAAGTTCAGAACAAGAGGGATACATGTAATGTAATACTGAACAGGACAACTGAGCATTAGGAAAGGATTTAACTGGTATAGGTTGATATCTAACTAAATACTTGGGGTTAATTGGACATCAAATATACCAAAGTAATCCCACTTGAGCTCATTCCCCCATTCCTCTTCTCTGATACACAATGGAGAGGGAAGTCTGAACATTAACTAGGTGGACTATCCCTAAATGCAAACAAGGTTAGGATAGGAGTGAAATTGGTTGATACATAATGGTGTTCGAAGTAAGGAGTATGTGCATATAACTAAAACTGGGTATTAAGCCATATATGGGCCATTCGAGCCCCCCTCCCCCCCCACCTTAAATTCAAGAATGACACCAAAGGGGAAACAGGGAATAGATAAAGGAAATTTGGACATTGTGTTTAATTAAGTGGGGAACTAAAACACCAAACAATCTGCACAAGAGATATGGTATGCACATGAATTGTTGACATCTGACTGAATATGATAGTTCAAGAGATTGAACTATGAGGCAAGGGTTGGCTCATGTGATATGAATCAGAACATAAATTAGGGTGTGGACAAAACCAAGCTAAGTGAACAACAACCTAATGTGGACTGCTACCCAAGGGCCTCCTCTATTGCTTCCTGTATCATTGGTTCATATAGGGTGGGGTCTGATATAAATGGGACTCATGTAGATGCTTATTACTGATACAAGGCTCCCCTTCACTGTCATCCCTCTCAACCTCTGACTGAACAATAGGATATATGCAAAAAAGGCTGATACTAAAAGGGCTAATGATCAAGAGAAAATGGGACCAAGTCACATTTCCAAAGACTCATGCCTAAATATGCATAGCAATTGAAAGTAGATGTTTGAATCAAGGTTGCACTGGATAGATCATTAAGACCTCTAGGCAAACTGATCATGCAAGGGGATTGGACAAGATGGTGATTTGGGGAAACTATACATTAACTAATGGACTGGAACTATAAGATGGTGAACCTAAACATTTGTAAGTAGGGACTGAACATTAGAACAACAGGGAATAATGGACATAGTATGGGCTATACAGTGTGAGAGTGAGGACTGAAAGAATATAACGGAATCTCTAAAAGAGGCAGGGCATATGCTAGATTGGACTGAACTCAGGAATTCTCCAAACCCAAGCTCATCCCCTGCCTAAATGTTACTGCTACAAGGAATAGCATGAATGGACTGCACATAGATGTAATATGGACATTAGGAATGTATTGATCTGAACCTATGAGGATAAACAAGACTGAACCAAAGAGTGAAAGGAAAAGAATCTATAATATGCAGGGCAATAAAATAAAGGGTGGCTAAGACTGAACATGAAAATATGTCTGCCAAAGACAGACCCTTAATACCACAGAATAGTGAAGAATAACAGGGCATTGTTCTGGATAGTGGACACACCTAAAACAAAATCCCCCAATCCATGTTAGACCTAACAAACCCATCCAACCTCACAAATTAATACCCTACATCACTAACACAACATATAACCAATATAAAAATCTATTTAAAACTGAAATTAAATACTTAAATGCTCTATGAGTCATTTCATCGAACACTTGATGTGACGTATTCGATACGGTGTAATACGCCCGGGATATGCACCTCAAATGGATCCAAAAATGACCCAAGATAATGCCAAAGACAAGGGGGACCCTAAATGAATGCATCTACACAAATGAAAGGAATTTAGAGGGTTTAGAGGGCTCTTACCACTTGAGAGATGGATTCTCAAGGAACAAATCCAAGATCTAATCTCCACTAAGCTTCAATGGCCAAATTGCTCCAAATGCTCCCAAGCTAGCCAATAAAGGCTTCCTCTCTTCAAGGGGAAGAGTTTACAATTCATTTGAGGGAGTTTGGACTCAATTTAGGAGATAGAGGAAATTTAGGGAAGAACACAAATTATGGTTAGAGTTTCCAATGAAAGGGGGAAGAAAAAGACTCCTTAGCTATTAATAGCAATGGAAATTCCTATTGTGGCTGACCATGATGGGTTGGCTAAGGTTCAGTTAGGGTTTAACTGCCTATGAAGCCTTCCTATTAGTCATATCAAGCCCTTTAAGGAAAGGCCCATTCTAACTTGTGTTCTAGTCAATTTCTAATTAATCTCTTAGTTGGATTGAAGCTAACTAACTAGAATGGAAATGAATCTAAGGTTGTCTAGTCTCACTAAGTCTTCTTTGGTCCTGACTAGCATCTAATCAATGTGGTTCCAAGGTTTTTACCAAGTTATATCACTAATCACAATTTAATTAATTAAATAATAACTAAAATAATCAAATTCATAAAAAGTCAAAAATACCTTCATTTAAAAAAGTAGTAGTTATAGCTTCTAACCTCCATCATTGAGTATTAGAGAAAGGTTGAAGAATGAATGCTACTTTTGGCTTGAATCAATCCTTATAATTATTTCTTCCTATTTGATAACGGATCAATTAATTTTCAGGAATAGACTTTACATCGATTCCATTCCCTTGTGATTGAATCTCCTTAGTGGCTAAGAACTTGCTTGAATTTGAATTATCAGTGTACTTCCTTGGACTTCCATGGATAACAGTTGAGAGAATATTTGATAACCTACTATGGCATGGCAGCTGCGTATTGCAGTAATTTATCTAAATCATGGGAACTACAATTTCATTGCAGCCAGCAGCGCACTGGCGAGGCATGGACTTTAAGTTGAAGTGATTTTAGGCATGTATAGGTTTTTTGAATATTACCGAGACTATGCCTAAATACATCATATTTTTAATCCCTTGAGTTGTTCCTTCAATATCATTTGAAGATGGGTAAAGATGAGAGATTATTCGGTACCTATCGTTCTTTGGGTCACGGAGCTAAGAGTTCACTACAGCCAGGTGTACATTGGCGGGATATGAATTCTATGTAACGTGATTTCGGGTAAGCATGGTTTCCGGATATTATTTTAGTCTATATCTATATCCTAGATATATCTTGTTTGGCATCTTATCACCATAGGAAAGCCATACCAGAATTAGTTTGAT
This sequence comes from Iris pallida, assembly GCA_029216955.1. NCBI lineage: Eukaryota > Viridiplantae > Streptophyta > Magnoliopsida > Asparagales > Iridaceae > Iris > Iris pallida. Next base: position 5,277,907 of record JANAVB010027798.1, read on the forward strand.
CTGTTTATTTTGTCCTAGCCTCAAGATTCTACTCCTAGAAACTCACAGAGGGCTCTTCTTATACCATAGCCAATAGGAATAAGGGTCCTTATAGAAGTTTTACTTGATTTTCCTAGGACTATTTCAAATACCTTTTTGCCCAATTCCTTTCATGGCTCAAACTCAGGTGTGTTGTATATTTTGTTGATAATTACATATCTTAATAGTTATATATAAATACTTGCTAATAGTTATGTATATTAAATATCTAATATATTATGGATGACAATGGATATACTTTTATGTTTATAGGGGAACATAGATAGATACCTATCAACCCTATTAGCTCATTTCTAGTAAAGGCATTCTTGGGACCATAGTTAGATAAGTAAGGGCAGAAAGGTAGTAGAGTAAGACTATGGGTAAGATGATTGGTAAATCAGATTTGAAGGGTTTTTGAGTTTATTACTTGTCCCGGAGAAGATGATAGAACTGTTAGTGGTGATATCGGATTCATAAAATAGTATGATGTTTTTGACTAAAGGCAAGAAAAAGAAATTATATGGAATACTAAAGAAATCCGTGAGTAATCAGATGACGTTAAGATTCGATAAGAGAAGTATGTTTGGAATTATAATTCAGAAAATGAAAGAACTTAAGAATATGAGGATCGAGTAAAGGAACACTCAAAGGAATTAATTTTTAAGAAAAGATGGATATGACCATGGAAGGATTAACAAGTTCTGGAAGGAAATCGTCGTAATAATAAGGAATTAAGACTCGAGTATTGGCATACAATTCTTGGAATAGATGGATAGTCATTGAGTTAGAATTTGTCAGAAGATCAATAAATATTGAGGATTCAAATGTGGATCAGCTTCATGCTACAGTAAGAAAAATTTTATGCATGTTCGAGATATGACGATAATTGATATTCAAAATTTTGATACGTGAGGATTGAGATTTTTGGAATACGCATAACCTGGATCAATTTAATACAAATATTTTTATAATTGAGACTATAACCTTGATGAGGTCAAAAATGAGAGGCGTGAAAGTGATGTCTAAGAGATGGTTTGATTAAGGAAAGCAAGTTGGCAGATTATATGGAACGGCTGGACGGAATTTGATTTAATCAGATAGGATACATTCCTTAACCCCAAATAGAATTAGTTATAGTGTCTGGGTAGTTACCTTAGGTTCCTTGGTAATAAGTTAGTTAGCGACTTAGGAGATTAGTTACAGTTAATGAGATTAGTTCTTCCTACATATCATGCATTGAATCACCTTTTGATTCTTTATCTTCTTAATCGACCGTCATTTGATCATCATGGAAACCTATTATTAGACTTTATTTCTATTTTGATCCTGGTCATACCATTTTGATTACCATTATCATGACACCTAAATTTTAAATATTGACCATATGTAGATAACGACTCTTAAATCGTGCTTGTATGATTCTTGATCGTGACTAGATTCCTTTCTGTCGTAAATCTTGTCTGATGATTATTCTTTTCATTTGGTCGTAACTTGACCTCTAATCATGCCTCAGAATTTTGATCATAATTTGATCATCATGTGTAAATCTGATACTCTAGACTTCACTCCTAAATTCTTTGATTCAGTTGTGTCTAAACTGTTCAATTTTAATCATTCTATCTGATTGTAATCAATTTTTGATCATGCCAAATTAGCATTAATTCCTAATTATTGTTTGATCACATAATTTCTATAATTGATTGTGCTTAGGCAATTTTGTCATAACTATATTTATTGTACCTAATTTATTTTGAATTCATCATATTTTTTATTTAATCGTACCTAAAAGATTTAGTCATACTTTGATATCCTAGAATTTGATTTTTGCTCATACCTAAATTTGAATCCGGATAATGCAATTTATGCTATTCCTGATTTTGATCGCATCCTAACGTGCCTAAACTTTGATTCCTGATCGTACACTTAACTCAGATTCTATCAAGTTTAGATTGACTATAATTAATTAGTTATTTCTAGATGACTTTATCTACCATGACTATCTGATCATGCCTAAATGATTTCAATTTTGGTCGTATCAAAATGACTTTGATCATAATCGTGATTATACGATTATATTTTTCGTACTCGTGCCTGGAAAATTTTGATTTAATCATTGATCATGCTTAATCATGCCATGTCCTTTCAAATCATTTATCGTGCCAAATCTTGTCATTTCTTAAATTTTGAGGACGAAAATTTTCTAAGGTTGGTATATTTGTAACTCCACTTTCATGATATTAGAGAATTTGGGCATACCTAGTATTTTTCTCTATTACTGATTTCCACTTATATATTTTCTCTTTTGATTCTATTGAATATTATTTAGGTCATAAATTAGCTATTATTTTTTTCACTATTTTTATTAGTTTCTCATGTTAGCTACCATATATTTCTATAATTAATCCTATATTTTCTATTCAGCATTATGGCTATTTATCTATAAGCCTATTCTTAATTAGTGGTTAAACCTAACCAATTGCTGAGTTGGTGTTTTGTCCCAATCCACCTGAGCTACTTAAACATTAATCCTATTTTAGTTGACCCAGCAGAAAAGCCAGCGGGTCAGATAGGGTTTATTAAACAACCCGTTAAACCTAGGATCCGATCCTATAGGAACCCGATCATTCCTTATTAAGTTCTTCTTCCCTTTCATTCCTCGGATCTGAGGATTGAGCTCCATTGCTCAGTTTCCTCTCCGTCGAGCGAGCAGTGGCCGACGCTTGCGAAGCTTCGAATCTCTTCCGACCGTCGATCCTTAACTGTCTCTTTCATTTCGACCTTCCGATCGTAACCGTCCGTGACCAGTTTAGGCCATCACTGCCGTTATAAATAGAATGAAATTGTTTAAGTCCTAGACGTTGTAAACAGAATAAAATTGGCTAGCTAGCGCAAGGATGGGTCCTGCAAGGAGTAGTGGACCTTGGGTCAAACTTTGGTAGAGGCTACATATTGGGTGTCCCTGATGACCAGATCAGTTTAAGTTGGATAGTTATTAGAGGGGTCATAGTTTAGTTAAGTCATTAGAAATAGATTAATAAGTTTTGGAAATATCCTCTAATTCTCTACTTCCTACTTTAGGTGGTCAAAGGGCATTGACAAACCCGGAAGAGAGACAAGTACTTGTACTCAATCAAGACATGCATGTATTTCATATTGCACTTGTTTTTTTGCTTGTTACTTACACTTTCTTACATCGTGTCATGTCGTGTCGGATCGGGGAGGGAAGAACACCAAATGGCATATAGTCACCTAAGCCTGAGTGTGTACTTGATTGTTAGTATAGGCATGATATACCTTATACTATACTTGTAAGCTAGTATATCGGTGCCCTATATGACACGCTTGTTACTTGACTGTTAGTATATACTACACGGTATGCCTTACTATATACATGTCTGCTAGCATACCATTGCACTATACTCTTGACTTGATAGCCCTACATGCTTGACGGTGTTCTATTGCATGATTCATGTAGTTAGTGCATATGTTAGTTATTTCTGTACTTATTAGTTCCTGTCATTTCCTTTGATATTTCGTGATTTGTTTGAACTACTATGTATTTTGCTCTTTTCCTGTCAGGATCGTTAACTACATGTGAGATTGATTCTTAGAGTGTTATGGCCAGCAGAGAGACCTAGCAGTAGAGCTCACTCTAGAGGTATAGATTCATGTATAGGATGACTGGATATATTGTATTGAGTATTTGTTGTTGGTTAGATTGTCTTTATATTTCTACCGACTTTATACCCGGATATTCATTTATAAGGGTGTAATAATTGTATCATGATCTATGATGGTTAGTAGTAGATAATTCGCGAATAGACGTTGTGATGAGTATGCATGATTACTGGATGATGACTAGACTAGACGGCTGACTACCGCTGTCAACAACAGTGTAGGCCGGACATGATCGACTCGTACTCAATTATTTAGGAGCGGTTCGTGACACGCGGCGGAAACGGTGATACGGACGCGGAATCCCTTTTTCTTACAGGGCATCCTAGAGATTTCCTTCGATGAGGAAAATGAAGCTATTCTCTCTATTACATTGCGGTTCGCTATCGTCTATAAGCTATCGCACTCGTACCTTCTCAGACTTCAAGTTTAAGGGTCCTATTTCTCTAGGGCTCATAGACTCCATATGTAAGCCCACTTTCCAAATTTTTAATTTTTTTTAATTTTATTTGTTTATGATTAATTTTATGGTCATTGTGAGTCATACCAAATCTTGTAGCTGGGCTATGACCATATTAAGGTCATATGACCTCTAGATAGCTTATATATGTATTATTTAGCTATTTTATATTTTTCTACAATTTTTGGATATTTTTAGGTATTTAATATTTAAAGTTTTATTATTTTTGAGGACTTTCAAGATTTACTGTAAGGTCATACGGGGGTATTTCTGGACCAAATATTTTTATTTGGGCTCTAAATGACTAAAAATATTTTCTAGAATATTTTAGAATTGTTTTGGATTTTTTAGAATTTTTTGGAATTTTTATATAATTAAAACATATAGAATTTATATTTTATAGGTTTTTAGAATTTACTGCGAGGTCACACGATGATATTTTGTGTTAAAATATTTTATTTATATTCTAGGCACTTAGAAATATTTTCTAGAATTTTTCTGGATTTTTCTGCAATTTATTTTGATTTATTTTGACTTAAAATAATTTTTTTAAAATTTTTTTGAATTAAATAAATAATTACCCAGAAATCTACCCTGGGGGGCCCACCTGTCGGCGCCAACTGCTGCAGTGACGACTTCTCTCTCTTTTATATATATATTATTATATTCGCCCACCCTAATTAAATTCCAGCAGCCTTTTGTGAGAGAACTCATCTAGGATTTTCGACTTCCCGAAACGATTCCCGCCAACCCCGATGTGCTTTTTGCGTGCCGTTTTTTTATTGGAAGCGTATTGAGGTATAGTTTCTGAATATTAATTTATTTTCGTATTTTCTGAACCTAAATTTCTGGAAAATTCGTAGAGTGTCGGTTGTCCGAAACTTAACACGTTTTGGAGTTTTCGAGATTCCGGGAGAACTAGAAATTGAAATCATGAATCGTTTGAAGTTTCGAAAAGCTAACACAGAGATCTACGACATATATTTTTTCCAGAAATTATTACGTCCATCTAGTATTTTATTTATTCTGTTGAACTCAAAATTGATCGGTTGATCACAGTTTTGGTCACGATTAGCCATAACATCGATATCTTTTGACCAAAGCGTGATTTTGCGGCACGGTTTATTCCAGCGCACTCATGGCACTGAAATCTACCAAGATGCACTTTCAAAATCTAGAGTTCACAGCGTTTGACTAGATAGTCAACGGCACGCCTCAATTTGCGTGCCATGGTTTCCAAAATTGGAAACATGATTTTTGATGGCCAAACTTGCATGTTTAGATTATATTCAAATTATTATTAGGTTAAATTAGTTTTTTAAGTAAATTATTTCAGAATTAATTATTATTAGATTAGTAACCCAATTAGCCACTATTCCATGAATTTAGAACTAGAACATTAGAATTGATTTATGGTTTTCGTGCACGGTTCGGGGTACGATATGTGTTATAGGTTGATAGCTTCTAGATCGGCATTCCTCTCATCCTCTACTTGTGGCTATGGTTTGTGCAAGGATTCAGGCAAGTACAGTATTGCATTTATGTTTTAGTTCATTATAACGTTTACTCTATAGTTTTCTTGTTTGATATTCCGTTGAGTCATTGCTTGATATTCCATTGAGACACGATTGTGACACTATAGTTATCGTATCCTTCTTAGTGTATCATTGACCGTTATTGATTGTTAGAGAGTCGGAAGGGGAAATACTCAGTAAGTACGTGAACAAACCCATTTATTTTTATTGTGGATAGCTAAGTCATACACCCCACGTATGAGTTAGCCGTACCCTGTTATTATGGATAGCCATCGTATGATGTGCCGTATTAGCCCAGCCGTTCACGTATTAAAAGGTATTTCACACACACATAGTGGTTCCTATTTTTTCTTTATCTAGTCCATTATCTTGTTAGTTCATGTCTTGCTAGTTTACATCTTGTCAGTTTATATCTTGTTAGATCCCATCTTGCTAGTTTACATTTTGCTAGTTCATACCTGGCTAGTACTAGTTCTTTATATACTCTTTGCCATCATCGCTTCTCGTTGTTCTAACTTTTTTTGGACTAACAATATTAATTGCAATGTGGTTGTGATCTGCTCCTTTCCTGACTGGATCGTTGTTATAGGTGAGGTTTACGTACCTACTCTTGCGCTATGGACCATACAAGGGGGAAATAGAGACTCGAAGGCCAAACCATAGAAGACTAGTTAGTTGTGTGGTAGTTTTCTATAAATGTAAAGCCTTACATTCTTCTTCAAATGTAAAACTTTTATATTTTGTAAAGTTGATTTAGTTGTTGTGAATGAGCAGTTAGTATTTATGAGCATTTTGTTTATTACGGTCTAGACAGCATACTACCGTCGACACTGCGGCGTAGGCTGGGCTTGGACACGTCTCGTATCCGAAAAGCGGGTGCGGGTCGTGACAAGTTTTTTTGGTGGCCCATGCAGGTCATTTTCGTAAAAGATTACGAACTTGTGGTAGTACTTAAGTTAGTCGTACTACTGCAAGCCTGCGACTAGAAAATTGCTCATTCACAATTAGGATTGATTTAATTTTAGGGAATGACTAGGACTAGGAGTCCCTTATTCAATTTGACCCTTGGGTAGTTAAGGTTGCTAATTAGGCGATTTAGCCAATGATTTATTGAATTTTCAACCCTATTAGATATTTGATACGATGTTAGGATCAAAGGTTGGTAGACTATTCGCTTGGTAAGTTAGGCCTTCATAGAATTCAATTCCTAATTTTGATCATTTGTGCCATTTTATCTTCTGCCTTCTCTAAACCTTGTTTTATCTTCAAAACTATTTTGTGATCGTTTTATTTTCAATTCCTAATCTTGGTTCAATTATCTATATATTAATTCAAGTCGTCTTCGTTCATTTTGCGATTGTTTTGTTTTCAAAACTAATACTTTTATTCAAGGACAGATACTTACATTTTCTTATCATGATCGACTTGTTTGAATTTATAGATGTTTCATTGAAATTCTTATGTATATAGTTGAAATAATTTTCGATGACTTACAATGGTAAGGCAGATGCGTACTGTCCCCATTTATTTGAATTATGGAGACTACGGGTTCACTGCAGCCAGCAGCGCACTGGCGTGGCATGACCCCTAAGTAGAAATAATTTCAAGTAAGCGTAGGTTGTCAAATGTTACTAAAGCTATATCCTAGTTGCATTATTTGATCCTTTGATTTATTATGTCAATATTTGATAGAGTTGATAAAGTGTTCGATAACATAATATACTTGAGTCACGAAACCAAGGGTTCACGGCAGCCTGATGTACACTGGCGAGGCATGGATTCTCGGTTAAATGACTTCGGATATACTTATGATTTTCGAATATCATGGCGACTATATCTTTTATTGGCATACGACTATTAATTTTTTTCATTTTTCTTTCAAAATTATTTGATGTCTTATTTCTTGTTACCACCTTCTCTATAATTAGTAGTTCTTTATTTCTCTCATATTTTTCTATTTTTGAATTGTCATCTTTTAAACCTATTTTGATTTCCTTCCACTATATTTCTAAAACGTATTTAGATTTTGATTCTATATGCCTGATCAATTTCGATCATTCATCACATTATTTTTTTGATTATATTATTTGTCGTGCTTATTCATATCGATTAGTCATGTCATATTTTGATGATATTCTTGGTTGTGCCTATTTGTATCTTTTGAAATTTGGAGGACGAAATTTTCTAAGGTGGGTAGATTTGTAAGCCCACTTCCCAAATTTTTAATTTTTTTTAATTTTATTTATTTATGATTAATTTTATGGTCATTGTGAGTCATGCCAAAGCTTGTAGGTGGGCTATGACCATATTAAGGTCATATGACCTCTAGATAGCTTATATATGTATTATTTAGCTATTTTATATTTTCTACAATTTTTGGATATTTTTAGGTATTTAATATTTAAGGTTTTATTATTTTTATGGACTTTCAGGATTTACTGTAAGGTCATACGGGAGTATTTTTGGACCAAATATTTTTATTTGGGCTCTAAATGACTAAAAATATTTTCTAGAATATTTTAGAAATTTTTTGGATTTTTTAGAATTTTTGGGAATTTTTATATAATTAAAACATATAGAATTTATAGTTTATAGGTTTTTGGAATTTATTGCGAGGTCACACGATGATATTTTGTGTTAAAATATTTTATTTATATTCTAGGCACTTAGAAATATTTTCTAGAATTTTCTAGAATTTTTTGGATTTTTCTGCAATTTATTTTGATTTATTTGGACTTAAAATAATTTTTAAATAATTTTCTGAATTAAATAAATAATTACCCAGAAATCTACCCGGAGGGGGCCCACCTGTCGGCGCCAACTGCTACAGTGACCGCCTCTCTCTCTCTCTCCTACATATATATTTTTATATTCGCCCACCCTAATTAAATTTCAGTAGCCTTTTGTGAGAGAACTCATCAAGTATTTTTGACTTCCCGAAGCGATTCCCGCCAACCCCGACGTGCTTTTTGTGTGTCATTTTTTTATTGGAAGTGTATTGAGGTATATTTTCTGAATATGTAATTTATTTTCGTAATTTCTGAACCTAAATTTCTGGAAAATTTGTAGAGTGTCGGTTGTCTGAAACTTGACATATTTCGGTATTTTCGATATTCCGGGAGAACTAGAAATCGAAATGATGAACCGTTTGAAGCTTCGGAAAGCTAACACAGAGATCTACGACATATATTTTTCCCATAAATTATTTCGTTAATCTAGTATTTTATTTATTCTGTTGAACTCAGAATTGATCGGTTGATCACAGTTTTGGTCACGATTAGCCATAACGGCGATATCTTTTGACCAAAGCGTGATTTTGCGGCACGGTTGATTCCAGCGTACTCGTGGTGCTGAAATCTACAAAGATGCACTTTCAAAATCTAGAGTTCACAGTGTTTGACTAGATAGTCAATGACACGCCTCGATTTGCTTGCCATGGTTTCCAAAATTTGAAACATGACTTTTGATGGCCAAACTTGCATGTTTAGATTATATTCAGATTATTATTAGGTTAAATTAGGGTTTTAAGTGAATTATTTCAAAATTAATTATTATTAGATTAGTAACCCAATTAGCCACTATTCTATGAATTTAGAACTAGAACATTAGAATTGATTTATGGTTTTCGTGCATGGTTCGGGGTGCGATATGTGTTATAGGTTGACAGCTTCTAGATCGGCATTCCTCTCATCCTCTACTTGTGGCTACTGTTTGTGCAAGGATTCAGGCAAGTACAGTATTGCATTTATATTTTAGTTCATTATAACATTTACTCTATAGTTTTCTTGTCTGATATTCCGTTGAGTCATTGCTTGATATTCCATTGAGACATGATTGTGACACTGTAGTTATCGTATCCTTCTTAGTGTATTATTGACCGTTATTGATTGTTAGAGAGTCGAAAGGGGAAATACTCAGTAAGTACGTGAATAAACCCATTTATTTTTATTGTGGATAGGTAAGTCATACACCCCACGTATGAGTTAGCCGTACCCTGTTATTGTGGATAGCTATCGTATGATGTGCCGTATTTGCCCATCCGTTCACGTATTAAAAGGTATTTCACACACACACATAGTGGTTCCTATTTTTCCTTTATCTAGTCTATTATCTTGTTACTTCATATCTTGCTAGTTTATATCTTGCCAGTTTATATCTTGTTAGATCCCATCTTGCTAGTTTACATTTTGCTAGTTCATATCTTGATCATTCATACCTGGCTAGTACTAGTTCTTTATATACTCTTTGCCATCATCGTTTCTCGTTATTCTAACTTATTTTGGACTAACAACATTAATTGCAATATGGTTGTACTCTGCTCCTTTTCTGACTGGATCGTTGTTATAGGTAAGGTTGACGTGCCTACTCTTGCGCTATGGACCATATGAGGGGGAGATAGAGACTCGAAGGCCAAACCATAGAAGACTAGTTGAATGTGTGGTAGTTTTCTATAAATGTAAAGCCTTAACATTCTTCTTCAAATATAAAACTTCTAGATATTGTAAAGTTAATTTAGTTGTTATGAATGAGCAGTTAGTATTTATGAGCATTTTGTTTATTACGGTCTAGACAGCATACTACCGCCGACACTGCGGCGTAGGCTGGGCTTGGACACGTCTCGTATCCGAAAAGCGGGTGCGGGTCGTGACACCATACACATTTTGATTCGTCCCTTTCTCGAAATGGACTTCTTGCGGGTTTGGTCTAAAAACCTTTTATATGTGGCTAATGCTCCAATAAGGATATTCAAATGGACGTAGTTTTTGCCACATCTCGTATCTCCAGGCGCCCCTGTTTGGGTTTCCTTCCCCGAACTTCCAAGCCATCTCTTCGCTAAGGCGTCGGTCTTCATGCTTGCCTCGTGTTTAGGCTCGCCACTCAAGTCGGACAAGGCTACCGAGACTTTGATCTGTCCGAGTTGCGGTCGAGCTCAGGTGGAAATGGACATTAATTGTCATGCCCCAGAACCAGAATACTGGAGAGCGGGAGCAGACACAGCCAGCTACGTATATTGAAGTGCAACCTACTTCGCTATACGGTCATGGCTGTCTAGATACATGAGGGTTTAACTACAAGCCATCAGTCTCTTATGGTCATGAACAAGCCTATTGTCTCAATCTCAAGCAAGTAATAGCAGTGACAAGATGTCAGAGCACCAAATATACAATAGTAACGCGTTCCATACATTACATATTTGGATGATCATGAAGCTAGTCATACAAAATATGGAGAATAGCAAGAGATTCAGTCATACATGATCAACCCTAGGATTTGTCAATCATGCAACAGCCCGTAGGCAGACAGTAAGTAAAGTGCAATCGAGCTAACACGTGCTCGTCGGCTAAACGCCTCAAAAGAATACTTTTACAATAGAGTGGGAGAGCAAAAATAAAACTCACTCGTTGCCAGGGTTACGCCTGGTGGTCACCATCTGGCTGGAAGGTAGGAGATCCTCTGGAGCTGCTCCGGTATCTGGCCATACAAAACCAGCTGGGTTAGATCCCAGAAAGAGCAAGTGCCACAAGGGAGGCTTCACTTAAGAACTAAAACTAGCATATCAGAACATAAAATAAGATAGATAATAATAAGACATGAAATCTAAATAGAGCAATAAATGGCAAGAGGATAAGAAATCATTCCGATCAGTATTGATAAGGTAAGCATAAGCAATCATGTTCCGAAGTAGCCAGGTACTGGAACAAGACAAGGCTTGGACTGGTTAGACTCCATCCAACATTCACGGCCAAACAATAAGTACGTCTTGATACTTTAACTAACTAGGGTTATCACAGGCTTAGTTACTAACAAGATGCAATGAGATTGATCCAACGGCCACAAGCCCTGCAGACCATCCAGGTTATCCGGACAGAATTAGGGGGTTGAGTTCATATGGGTACATCGTCCAAGAAACGCATGTACCCTTAAGTAGCTTGAAGGGTACAACACATAACAGTGTGCTGGAAATGTACCCTACTCGACGGCATGCTACAAATCCCATGATGAGGCGCCCGGATAGCGGGATTGCCTGTAGCTGGGAAATCTCTTCATGACTACTGGATTATTCTAGTTATTAGCCTTAGTCAGTTTCAGTAGGTACCCCTGACCGTGGTACTCAGGGGTCCCTGTCCAACACATGATGCAGGACAATACTGGTTTATTTGTACAAACACAACCGTCCACGGTGTCCAAGCCATTCATTCTTATCATGTCGTGCTAGCTGTCGCAACAGCATATCGAGGTATATCATGTTAGGTTTACTTATCAAGAGTGCACCACGACGGGCCACTATGATGTAGTTACAAATCAATCATTCTTGTCGTGAGTGCGCCACGACGGGCCACTGATATGTGAGTCACATTAACCTATCGTGTTTATGGAACATGTTCAGAATTAACATGGTATAAGCATCTCCATCAAGGACCCAAGTTACACAGAGGGTCATGAGACATAAGCATAAATGTAACAACCAAAATAGTAAAAGGGTGCAAAGGCTGTGTGAAGAGCCATGCGGCCCGGGAGCCAAGGGACATGGCCTATGCGGCCAAGGATCGCTATGCGACAAGGGCCAAACGGCTTTACAGCATGCGGCTAGAGGGAACAGGGGCCATGCGGCAAGGGGGAACAGGGGCCATGCGGCAAGGGGGAACAGGGGCCATGCGACAAGGGGAAACAGGGGCCATACGTCAAAGCTGCCAAGAGCCATGCGGCAAGAGGGAGGTCCAAGGGAAGTCATGAGGCTTATGCAGTAAGGCTAGAGGTAGCCATGCGACACGGGTCAACCAAAGCCATGCGGCTAAGTCAACCAAAGCCATGCGACAAGGGGAAAAACAGGGGCCATGCGGCAAGCAGCCATGCGGCAAAGGCCTATGCGGCATGCTACCATACGGCATGTGACCAAAGGGATAATACGGCAAGGAGGGGGCCGCATGAAGACTGGAGTGCCTATGCAACCAAAGAGGTGCCGTAGGGGACCTTGCCGCATGAAAAGGGCATGCGGGAGGCACTGTTCTTCTTCTCCAACTTTTTCGAGAAGAAGAACCTGGAAAGTTAGGGGTTCCCAGACTTTCCAACCTTCAATCCAAGCCCAAATCTGGACTTTCATAGGTCAAAATAGGGTAGAATAAAATTCTCTACAACATGGAACCATCAAAACTTGAAAATAATAAAATTGATGGATCAAAACCCAAAAAATCCGAAAATACAACAAGCTTAGATCTACATGAAATGAACCATAAAAATTAAAAATGCTGAGTACTAAAGTCTCTTAGAATCTCGCGAGGAAGACAATGAAACAACAAAAATTGAGTTCCTCTATGATGCAAGTTACACTTGCCTAAGCTCTTGGTAGGTGGAGAGAGTTAATGGAGGAAGAAGAAGTTTAAAGAAGAAGTGAATGAGGAGAGAGAAAGGGGTTGGTGGCTTATAAAGAGGGGTTAGCATGTTGGGCCAAGTCCTAACAAACCGAGCCCAACCAAATATACCAAGCCAAGCCAAGCCGAACCAGGATGAACCCAAAATAAACCGAGGCAAGATTAAACCAAGATCAAGCTAAGCAAGACAAGTCTAACTACTGGTCGGGATTTCGTACACGTATACTGGAAATACGTATAACGGAAAACGGAGGTGACAACTCTACCCACCTTAAAAGAATTCTGTCCTCAGAATTTAATCAAGAGGCTAGAGATGTCGGGGCAAGCTATATTAATCATAAGCAAGCTACGACTAGCAGTCAACCAAGCAATCATTCATGCAAGTAAGGAATTAAAAGCATAAGGCATAAGGAAGACATTATACCTTATGAGTCAAATAGGTGTGGATATCGCGAGCGGACATCATCCTCATGCTCCCACATTGACTCACCCAAGGAGTGATGACCCAAAGCAACACGGACTAACTTGATAGTCTTGTTCTTGAGTATCTTCTCTCTTCGGTCCAATATGGATACGGGTCTCTCCTCATACGAAAGGTTGGTACCAACAACCAATTCCGAATGATCAAGGACATGACTCAGATCCGGGATATACCGTCGCAATTGGGATACATGGAAGACATCATGCACCTCTCGTAACGACGGCGGAAGAGCGAGACGATAGGACACATCTCCTACTCGCTCTAGAATATCGAACGGCCCTATATACCTAGGACTAAGCTTTCCTCGTACATCGAAATGAATGACGCCACGGGTAGGCGATGAGAATCGGCCCAATGACGCTAGCGATCTTGTGCAACTCAAAGATGATCTCTGACTTGCCTGACCACCTCAATAGTCCGTGTGATCATCTCTGGTCCAAGCATCTGCCTCTCACCTATATCATCCCATGCTAACGGAGATCTACACTTTCTGCCGTACAAGGCCACAAAGGGTGCCATCTGGATACTGGCCTGGAAACTGTTGTTATAGGAGAACTCCACGAGATACAGGTGATCCTCCTACGAACCACCGAAGTCGAGTGCACATGACCGCAACATATCTTCAAGAGTCTGGATCGTGCGTTCTGACTGACCATCTGTCTGCGGGTGATAAGCTGAACTGAACTTGAGACGAGTCCCCAAACTTTTCTGAAGACTCTGCCAAAAGTGCGATATGAATCTTGAATCTCTGTCGAATACAATACTGACTGATACTCCAAGCAGCCTGACTATCTTCCTGAGGTACATCTCTGCAAGCTGATCCGTCGACTGACCGATTCTAAAAGGAATAAAATGAGCTACCTTGGTGAGTCTGTCGACTATAACCCAGATGGCATCTCTCCCAGCTGGGGATCTAGGTAACCCAGTTACAAAATCCATGGTAATGTACTCCCATTTCCATTCTGGGATCGGTAAAGGTTGAAGAAGTCCAGCCGGTCTCTGATGTTCAGCTTTAACTTGTTGGCAAACTAAACATCGGGAGACAAACCGGGCTATCTCCCTCTTCATGCCATTCCACCAAAAATGTTGTCGGATATCACGATACATCTTCGTACCGCCTGGATGAATCGAATACTGATAACTGTGAGCTTCTGCCATGATCTCCTGTCTGATATCACCACTAGGTACACAAAGACGCCTCCCATGTCGAAGTGTACCGTCCTCATGGATACATAACTATGGTCTTCGTCCTGCTATACATTCTGTCCTAAACCGTTGAAGCTTAGAATCTGACGACTGAGCTAACTTGATCCTCTCAACTATACTAGACTGAACTTGCATACTAGCCATCAATGCCATATTGGTAGGAAGGACAACGTCTATACCCATCTTCTGAAGATCTGCTAACAACTCTGGTTGTGCTGTTAGAAAATAAACTCCGGCTCTCCTGCTTAATGCATCTGCAACAACGTTAGCCTTTCCAGGATGATACTACAGGTTGATATCATAATCCACGAGTAGCTTTAGCCATCTTCTCTGACGCATATTAAGATCCTTTTGGGTAAACACATACTTCAGGCTCTTGTGGTCGGTGAAAATCTCCACCCGATCTCCATACAAGTAGTGTCTCCAAAGCTTAAGTGCAAACACTACTGCTGCCAGCTCCAAGTCGTGGGTCGGGTAATTCCTCTCATGATCATGAAGTTGACATGATACATAAGCTATTACCTTCCTATGCTGTATCAAAACACATCCTAAACCTCTGCCTGAAGCATCATAATACACTGAGAATCCTCCGGTCCCATCTGGAAGCGTGAGAATGGGTGCTGTCATCAAGCCTCACTTCAACTTCTCAAAAGAATCCTGACATTCTGCTGTCCAAGCAAACTGCACATCCTTGCGGGTCAACTGGGTCATAGGTGCTAAAATTCGTGCAAAGTCTGAAACAAATCGTCGGTAGTAGCCGGCCAAGCCAAGAAAACTGTAAACTTCTGCAATTATGCTGGGTACCGGCCACGTCTCAATAGCCACGATATTCTGGGGATCCACTTCTACTCTACCTCCGGTGATGATATGACCCAAGTATGAAATGCGATCGAGCCAAAACTCATATTTACTGAACTTCGCATACAACTGGTGTTCTCGGAGAATCTGGAGGACAACTCTGAGATGCTGCTCATGCTCCGCTTCACTCTTGCTGTAGACTAGGATGTCATCTATGAACACAATCATGAACTGATCCAAATAAAGCATGAAGATACGATTCATGAGGTCCATGAATACAGCCGGCGCTTTGGTTGCTCCAAAGGGCATAACAAGGAACTCCCAATGCCCATACCTGGATCTAAATGCCGTCTTCGGGATGTCCTGCTCTCTGACTCTGATCTGGTGGTATCCTGGCCGCAAGTCAATCTTCGAAAATACTGGCGCCCCTTTGAGTTGATCAAACAAGTCATCTATCCTCGGAAGAGGGTATCTGTTCTTGATTGTCACTGAGTTCAAGGTACGATAGTCAACACACAATCTGGACGTACCATCCTTCTTTTTCACAAGAAGCATCGGGGCTTTCCAAGGCGATCCACTAGCACGGATGAATCCTTTGGTCCTAAGTTCTTTAATCATCTTATACAAGATCTCCAATTCTGACAGTGCCATCCGGTAGACTCTCTCTAACACTGGTGCTGTTCCGAGGATCAAGTCTATGGAGAACTCGATCTCTCTCTCTGGTGGCATACCTGGAAGCTCCTCGAGGAAAATATCGAGAAACTCTTCTATGACTCTGGAAAACTGAACTGTCGCTGCAACTGCCATCCGAAATACTGGAGGGGAAGGTTCTACTCTGCCTCGGAAAAATAAAAACTCTGGCTCACCAGGAATACGAAAAATAATCTTGCCGATATGGCAATCTATTCTAGCATACTGGTCCCTCAACCAATCCATCCCTAAGACCACATCATAATAGGCCATCAGAAATTCTATCAACCTAGCAAAAAACTCTCTACCGCTAATTATGATCCAACACGAGAAAAATACCATATCTACTCCCACAAGTCTGTTACCAATAAGTATATTGAGCTTTACTGATAATGACTCAGGCTCCAGTCCTATCCGTGTCACAAATCGTACAGACATAAATGAATGAGATGCACCAGAATCAAATAACGCTGATGCTGGGAAGGAGTTGACGAGAATAGTACCTGCCACTACCTCATCTGATGCTAACTCCTCCTCTACGGTCAAAACCATCACTTGACCTTGCTTCCTGGGTGCCGGTCCCCTCTGCTGGAAACCTCTCTGGTGGTTCTGGATTTGAGCTTAGACTTGTGCATATTGCTGGGGGTTCTGCTGCTGAAATGCTTGGGCCTAAGGCGGCAAGGGCCTCGAAAATGAGTACTGTTGCTGCTGCTGGACTGATACTTGTGCTAGCCCCCTAACCGAGGGACTAGAAAAGGTTGAAGAAGATGAACTCCCCCTATTCGGGCAGTTCCTAACCCTGTGGTCCGGTGCCCCATAAGCCAAGCACAAACCCTGTGCTCTGCGACACTCTAATACCACATGCCCTGGCTTTCCACAATGAGTGCAACCCATTGCGGAAGACTGCTTCTGCTTCTGCTGCTGGGGATATGCCGGGGTCGAATGCTGAATCGACGTAACGGAAGCCGCCCGCCTCGGAGCTCCAATGGTCAAAGCCCTAGCTGCCGGGGCTGGTGCTGAAGACTGGTTCATCTGGCCGTGAGACCGCTACCGTCCCCCCAGTTCTGTCCACAATTCTCTGAGAGGTATACTCATGCCTCCTAGCTGCTCTCAATACTGTATGGAAAGTCTGGTGCTCAAACTGCTCCACTGTCAGTAAAATCTCCAGGTGGAGTCCCTGCTGGAACCGCTGAGCTCTGTCGAACTCGGTCGCCACCAAGGTAGGAGCAAACCGACTAAGCCTGGAAAACTCGGCCGCATATCCATCGACCGTCCTGCCCATCTGCTTCAAATTAGTTAACCTCGTCTATGGATCATACCGAGCTACAACGTCAAAGTACTTGGTCCAGAATCTTTCACGGAATACTGTCCAGGCAATAGGTACCATTAATCCAACAGCCTGTGTCGCCCACCAGCTGCGGGCTAGATCCAATAACTGCAGGCACCCCACGGCAACCTTCTCGTTTTCTGGGGTCCTGGCTACTTCTAGAATAACCTCAATATCCTGCAGCCAAGCGTCTGCGGCAATAGCATCTTCGCTACTATCGAAGAAAGGAGGGTTCAAGCGTTTGAAGCTGTTGGCCGCACTGTTACCTTGATGACCACCTATGCTCAGAGCATCTTATACTGCCTGGTGCAATGCATCACCTCAACGATCCTGTGATGCAAGCAACTCCCTGATGAGTCCAACCAAGACTTTATCATCCTGCTTTGTAGGCTGGACTGGCTGCACTGGGGGTTCTGGATCTCCGAGAAGCATGACTCGGGAAGCTGCTCCTGAGTGCTGAGCTTGATCCTCTTATTGCGGGGGTACTCGCTGAGCTCCTTCCGGCTGATTGGCAGGACCAGGAGTAATGCCGCTGAAGAAGATGACACAGGGAACAATAAGGAAGGATCAGGACAGATCAAAAATACAAGCATATGATCAGGTCAAGATTTTAGGAATTTAGAGGGTACGAGTAGAGATCAAGGGCGAGTGCTGATTGAGACATCTATTCAGTAAATCCTCACATATCTTGATTTATAAGACCTGTATGGGCCACCACTTAAACCGTGTCACGCCCCAGAACCAAAATACTGGTGAGCGGGGGCAGACACAGCCAGCTACGTATATTAAAGTACAACCCACCTCGCTATACGGTCATGGCTGTCTAGATACATGATAGTTTAACTACAAGCCATCAGTCTCTTATGGTTATGAACAAGCCTATTATCTCAATCTCAAGCAAGTAATAGCAGTTACAAGATGTCAGAGCACCAAATATACAATAGTAAGGCGTCCCATACATTACATTTGGATGATCATGAAGCTAGTCATACAAAATATGGAGACTAGCAAGAGATTCAGTCATATATGATCAACCCTAGGATTTTTCAATCATGCTACAGCCCGTAGGCAGACAGTAAGTAAAGTGCAATCGAGCTAACATGTGCTCGTCGGCTAAACGCCTCAAAAGAATACTTTTACAATAGAGTGGGAGAGCAAAAATAAAACTCACTCGTTGCCAGGGTTACGCCTGGTGGTCACAATCTCGCTGGAAGGTAGGAAGATCCTCTGGAGCTGCTCCGGTATCTGGCCATACAAAACCAGTTGGGTCAGATCCCAGAAAGAGCAAGTGCCACAAGGGAGGCTTCACTTAAGAACTAAAACCAGCATATCAAAACATAAAATAAGATAGATAATAATAAGACATGAAATCTAAATAGAGCAATAAATAGCAAAAGGATAAGAAATCATTCCGATCAGTATTGATAAGGTAAGCATAAGCAATCATGTCCCGAAGTAGCCAGGTACTAGAACAAGACAAGGCTTGGACTGGTTAGACTCCATCCAACATTTACGGCCAAGCAATAAGTACGGCTTGATACTTTAACTAACTAGGATTATCACAGGCCTAGTTACTAACAAGATGCAATGAAATTGATCCAACAGCCACAAGCCCTGCAGACTATCCAGGTTATCCGGACGAAATTAGGGGGTTGAATTCATGTGGGTACATCGTCCAAGAAACGCATGTACCCTTAAGTAGCTTGAAGGGTGCAACACATGACAGTGTGCTGGAAATGTGCCCTACTCGACGGAAGGCTACAAATCCCATGATGGGGCGCCCGGATAGCGGGATTGCCTGTAGTTGGGAAATCTCTTTATGACTACTGGATTATTCTAGTTATTAGCCTTAGTCAGTTTCAGTAGGTACCCCTGACCGTGGTACTCAGGGGTCCATGCCCTAAACATGATGCAGGACAATACTGGTTTATTTGTACAAACACAACTGTCCACGGTGTCAAAGCCATTCATTCTTGTCATGTCGTACTAGCTGTCGCAACAGTATATCGAGGTATATCATGTTAGGTTTACTTATCAAGAGTGCGCCACGACGGGCCACTATCATGTAGTTACAAATCAATTATTCTTGTCGTAAGTGTGCCACGACGGGACACGGATATGTGAGTCACATTAACCTATCGTATTTATGAAACATGTTCAGAATTAACATGGTATAAGCATCTCCATCCAGGACCCAAGTTACACAGAGGGTCATGAGATATAAGCATAAATATAACAACCAAAATAGTAAAAGGGTGCAAAGGTTGTGGGAAGAGCCATGCGGCCCGGGAGCCAAGGGCCATGGCCTATGTGGCCAAGGATCGCCATACGGCAAGGGCCAAACGGCCATGCAGCATGCGGCTAGGGGAGGAACAGGGACCATGCGGCAAGGGAGAACAGGGGCCATGCGACAAGGGGGAACAGGGGCCATGCGGCAAAGCTGCCAAGAGCCATGCGGCAAGAGGGAGGTCCAAGGGAAGTCATGAGGCTTATGCGGCAAGGCTAGAGGTAGCCATACGGCATGGGTCAACCAAATTCATACGGCTAAGTCAACCAAAGCCATGCGGCTAAGTCAACCAAAGCCATGCGACAAGGGGTGAAACAGGGGCCATGTGGCAAGCAACCACGTGGCAAAGGCCTATGCGGCATGCTACCATGCGGCATGCGACCAAAAGGATAATGCGACAAGGAGGGGGCCGCATGAAGACTGGAGTGCCTATGCGGCCAAAGAGGCTCCGCAGGGGACCTTGCCGCATGAAAAGGGCATGCGGGAGGCACTGTTCTTCTTCTCTAACTTTTTCGAGAAGAAGAACCTAGGAAGTTGGGGATTTCCAGACTTCCTAACCTTCAATCCATGCCCAAACTGGACTTCCATAGGTCAAAATAGGGTAGAATAAAACTCTCTATAACATGGAACCATCAAAACTTAAAAATAATAAAATTGATAGATCAAAACCCAAGAAATTTAAAAATGTAACAAGCTTAGATCTACATGAAATGAACCATAGAAATTAAAAATGCTGAGTACTAAAGTGTCTTAGAATCTCGCGAGGAAGACAATGGAACAACAAAAATTGAGTTCCTCCATGAAGCAAGTTGTACTTGCCTAAGCTCTTGGTAGGTGGAGAGAGTTAATGGAGGAAGAATAAGAAGTTTAATGAAGAAGTGAATGAGGAAAGAGAAAGGGGTTGGTGGCTTATAAAAGGGGGGTAAGCATGTTGGGCCAAGTCCTAACAAACCAAGCCCAACCAAATATACCAAGCCAAGCCAAGCCAAGCCGAACCAGGATGAACCCAAAATAAACCGAGGCAAGATTAAACCAGGATCAAGCTAAACAAGACAAGTCTAACTACTATTCGAGATTCCGTACACGTATACTGGAAATACGTATAACGGAAAACGGAGGTGACATTAGCAAACCTATGGTGGACCACATCCGTATCAAACTTTCAAAGGGACGCAATTACTGTCAAGCTATAGAGTGTGAGTCTTATCCTGCTTATTGCAGTTCTGTCTCCATCAAGTTCATTCCTTGATTAACTACAAGGTTAAATTAAAGAAAGTTTCTAGAGGGAATACCAACATCAAGATTTTTGTTCCGAAGAAGAAGCCATGGCCCCCAGCGCCTCTGGGGAGGTTTCTATGTTTGATTTTGCCGCGTGTGAGTCTATCACCTCTACGACACCTTATTTTTCCTGTTCTGGGGTTGGACCGATGACGGGCAGGGTCTTGACTTAGCTTAGGCCAGTCCAACCGGTGCTTCTCCTTTGATTCAGGGGTTGGCCTCCACCAAGGGAATCGTTTTTGATGGGGTTTCAGTATTAAGCTCCCCTTTTAGCTCGGGGGAGGACTCGAAAGCTGTTGTCGCAGTACTTGCCATCGAGGGTTAGGTTTTTGGTGTCTTGTCTATGGATGGCACTGGTGATGCACTGTGTGTGCAGTGTAGTGCCCCGACCCGCATGTTGCATTATGACAGCTGGTTGGTTTGATGAAGCCTTGTTGGATTTGGTAATATACGGAAGGATTACTGCGAAGGCTATGCGATCGTGCCGAGAATGGTCTTATAATACGACTAGTGTTGAGTCCTTCGAAGATCCTTCAGCTTCACGCTTAAATAAAAAGGACTGTATGCTATATTTACTCGTTGAGTTGCTAAATAACAT
This sequence comes from Iris pallida, assembly GCA_029216955.1. Classification (NCBI taxonomy): domain Eukaryota; kingdom Viridiplantae; phylum Streptophyta; class Magnoliopsida; order Asparagales; family Iridaceae; genus Iris; species Iris pallida. Next base: position 5,299,633 of record JANAVB010027798.1, read on the forward strand.
CTTGCATGGAACCCAAAAAAAAGATAATTAATCACATGAACAGAAAACTGTTGCGATCATTTTATGAATATGTGTGCTTGTGTGCTATTGTAGTGAATTACATGACAGGAGAAGCAAAAGTCCCAAATAATTGGGCAGTAAATATATTGAGCCTCAGCTCGATGAATATATGGTAACACATAGAATAAGTTCCAAGAACTGGGTAGTGAGTAAGTTTGAGTTATGACCCGAAAGAACTTATGGTATCAAAGATGTGGGAAAAAGCTTGAATAATCACATTTTATTAACTAGTGCTGTTGTAGAATGTTGATTACACTAAGACCTTGGATTGGGCAGATGGAAATACGAGCGTTGGCTCAAGGCATATGTGGCAAAACAAATAAGAATGTTGACTTATTTACTAGTTTTTCTTATCATGCATTATATGTTTTCTTGTAACCACCACTTTTCTAAAATGAGGATAATTTTGAACTTTTGTAAAATCAATCATTGAATAATAGGATTTAAATCATGTTAATGATTAATGGTGATTTTTAATTAATTTAATACTATTTATATCGGTGAATTGTGATTTTGGTGTTTTACTAGTGTAATCCTAGAACTACTTAGCCTAGAGACTAACCATGGCCATGGGGACCTATCCGATGTGATTAGATTAGCTAATTACCAATTTTTATGCTAAGGGTATTTTGGTCATTTTGTGACTTTTGAATTAATTAGGATTTTGATCAATTGGTAATGTGCTAAGTGTTATATTAGGCCTTAACCTAAAATTACCCTAATCTAGGTGTTAGTCATTAGCCTAGATATTGCATTAGAAGTTTCTAACTAGAAGACAAGGTTAGTAACATCTAGATATTTAGCTAAGTTAGATATTTAGCTTGAAACCTAATATCTACTTGGGCCTTTAGCTTGAGGGCTAAGTTTACATTATAGAGGGAAGCCAATAGCCTACATTTTACTAAACCCTAACCTTAGAGAACTCTTGGCAGCCAAGAGGCAGCCTCCTTCCCTATATAATATCTCCTTAGCTCCCTTTACCTCTTTTCATTGCCTCCTTGAACCCTAAATTGAGTTATTCCCCAAATTCTCCCCTTTTATCCAAATCAAATCCAAATTGAGCCTAATCTTTTGCATCACACTCCCCTAGTGTAGAAGAGGTCAATAAAGGCTAGCTAGCAAGGATTTGAGGCTCTTGGACCATAGCAAGTTGGTGAAGGATCTCATTTCTAGGCTTTTTATTGAGATTCTAACTCTCAACAGGTAATGGCTCTAAACTCATTTAGATTCCTAATTTCTCTTCATAGATGCATGCATCTAGGTACCATACACCTGTAGACCAAGTTTGATAGGATTTCGAGTCCATTTGATACGCGTATCGGAGGCATATCGGAGTGTAGTGTAAAGTGTTTGATGTAATGCCTCAATGGAATGTTTGTTAATGATTTTCAAAACTAATTTCACATTTTTATTTTTGTTTATGTATGATTTTGATTTCTTGGACTCTGAGCACGTTTTGACACAATTTTTGTGTCCAAAATTGGACACGGGACTCAGTACGAGGCTGTGTACACTTGTCCTACTACTCGAAGCCTATATCTGACACGATAGGACACGTGAGCACTTGATATTTGACACAGAGGTCGGGGATACGACTGACATCGTGTCCCCCAAGTTTCAGCCCAAGTTGTCTCGTGTCGGACACGTTCTAAAGCCTGTACTGGTTCGACTGAACACACATACGCACACAGAGGTTACTGACACGGGTTTGATTCTTTGACACGACGACTCTTGGACTCATTTCAGGGTATTGGACACCTAGACTTACCCCTAAGCTAGCTCTGGACACGAGCACGAGACCTCACGTGGCGTGTGTCGTGTCCTAGAGCACTCGACACGCGTGCACGATGTAGTCCACACACTGTTTCTGATACACTGTGTTGACACTTAGTTTAACACAATTTTGGACACTCGATTGGACACGTGTGGCCATGTCTTGACACCTGGGATGACACCTAGGTTGTATACACTTTTCTTCTTTGTTCCAGTGTAATTTATTAGGTATTTTGTTTCGTTTCGACTATGGTTTGTGTTTGGGTATATTTACTGATACTGTGGGTTATGTTATGTAGGTTGAGAAATGTTTAACCCACGAATGTGCACACATTAACCCTGTTAACTGGACATTTAACCCTATATTGAATCTGTACATGTTAACATAACACCTTAACCCCTTGACTGAATATGTAAACACACACACACTTTAACATATTTAACTGTATACTTAACCTACTGTTAATTACCTAAAATCTATGCACACCTTAACCCCTTGCCTATGCTATGTAACACACATCCCTATAAATCTGAACACAGTTAACAGGTTAACCCTTGCACACCCCTGTGACTAAACTATATGTATTCCATACATGCCCTCTTCACATATACACACATACCACATCACGTACACAAGAACACACAGACACACATTCTTATATACCCATTACCTCCCCTTTTTTTTGTATATATATATATATATATATATATATATATATATATATATATATATATATATATAATATATATATGTATATATATGTAAGCTAAACCTTTACCTTTCTATGTATATATATGTATATATGATAAACCTTTACTTTCTATATATGTATATATATACTAAACCCCTTTTCCCTTTTTCTTTATATGTCACATATTATGTATATATATGATATGTGTGATATTGCTATGTTAGAGTAATATAGTTTTTGGTTAGAATTTAGGAGTTTAGTTCTAATGTAGAGTTTGACTAAATAGTTGACCCTTTGACTGAGATGGACTAATTGACCTTGGTTGACTAGATGGTTGACCAAATAATAGATGCTGACCAAATCTAACCTAGTTTGGCTAACTTGATTAAAGTTTGACCAAGAGTTGACTTTGACCTAGAATGACTTAGAATTATATAGAATGTGTCACGACCCGCTCCCGAATAACCGGATACGAGTCGGACACGCCCAACCTTTGTTGTTAGACACAACAAAGTAAGCTGTACCAATCTAGGGAAACTAACCAGATAATATGAACATGAATGAAATCACAGCATCTATATATATGTGTCCCAACCAGAGTAAAGTACAATATCTGAATTATTACATTCAACAAATGAAAGATAGTCTGCTAGTCTCAATACATGGAAAATAATAGGGAAACTAAAAGAAGCACTAGGCTTCTGCAGCCTCTAGGTCACAACCAGCTCCAGCTGTCTCAGCAGGGAAAGCAATATCCTGACCATAGTAAGTGTCGCACAAGGCCTCCATCTCACCTGCAACATATCCTATTCAGGAGCGGAGCAAAGCACAATTCTAGGTAAAGAACAATAACATCATGATATGGAAAGTAATGCTGAAAGAACAAGAAAAGAGCAAGGTATGTAAAGAATAGGAAGAACGAGAACTAGTGCTATAAAGATACATGAAAGATCATGACTATGTAAAGATGCAGGAAAGATCACGACTATAGCTAAAATCAAGATCAGGATCATAGGAAACTAATGTAAGAACAAAATCCTGAACATGTGTGTTATAAATTTGAAATACTTCTATGATATGTAACCGGCTATGGGTAAGATCATGAAAGAACATGAAAGATCCTGAAAGATCATGTAATGGTACGGCTTAGGACCCGCGTGCACTGTGCGAGGCCTAAGCTAAAGATCATGAATAAGTATCCGGGTTTGGTCACATATCTAGAGTATTTTCCCCACCCCAAGATACAAGTAAGATCATAAAAGAACAAGCCAGAAAAGATCATGAACGTGTCGCAGTGTGTCAGCAATAAAGAACAAGAAAATGCACTGATCAAAACCATAGAATGTACTTGCCTTGCTCCAGGAAAGTACAAGTAGGCAAAAGAGCTAGGTATCCTCATGTATGTAATAATGATGTGTACAAGTTGGTTAATAAACTGCTAATTCTAAATGGTTTATCAAAAGATTCTAATCACAAATAATACCTAATATAAACCTTAGTTCTATGGTTTCCTATAGGTATCAATATTACTCACTATAATCTAGACTAACAAGAACTTTAAATAAAGCTAAAAACATAATTTCTATAAGACAATGTTCAAAAAAGTAAACTTAACAATGGTGGAGATTTCTTAATTGTTAAGGCCATGCTTATGCAAACTCAAGTAATTTAGAAATCAATTTCTAATCTACATAAATTCAGATTAGCCAAAACATCCAATAGTGAATACAAATTCTAGTTATACCTTAGGTTTAATCCTAAACTTATTCTAGGTTCAACTTGGACTTCATTCCTGGAATTCATGAGTCTACACAGGATTACATTCCTGAGTTGACCACAGGATTACATTCCTGGGTTATACAGGAATTCTTCCTGGGTTCCTGGGTTCCACTGAAATTATAACAAGTGTCTCAGATTTCCTGAGACATTCAAGTCTCTGAGAATGAACTCTCATGTTCTCAGTCTTCCTGAGAACTCAAGTTTCTGATTCATGAGACTCAAATCTCAGATTTCCTGAGACTCAATTCTCAAATTTCCTGAGTTCTCAAATATCCCAGGTTTCCTTTTTTACCAAGTTCAACTATCTAAACTAAGTACAATAGGTTAAGGTGATAGCCATACAGTAGGAGTGTAGGATACTGCAAAATGTATTCATGCCACTCAGTCCCAAACAGGACAGTTATTGCTTTCCAAACAAAACATCCACTGCTAACAGGTTGCAAATTCCTGGCAGTACAGGAATCTCAAATAGGTTCCAGAATGATAAATACTCACTGCATTCAGTTCACTGGTTTACACTTGTAATCAGTGACTCATAAATATGCCCAATGATTCTCTCATAGCAATTGACCACAGTCTAATGATATCCTCACTCGATTCTTAAGGGATCACTTAAGCTCTTGATTCATATCTATAACCAGAGAAATGGCTTAACAGAGAGTCATGATCTTAGGTACTAACCCTGTCCAGCTGCCATAAATCAAAATTAAACTACCAATTAAAATCAATTGCACATGGACTAGATAATCAATATGGTGTTACTGAATAAAATCACATTAACTAAATCATGCCAAAATGAAATACAGAGCTATAACTCAAGGGTTGGTTCTAACTAAGCAATCTGCCAATGCTGGTTTCAGATTTAGCCATAATTAACTAGAGTAATATCATATTGAACTAAACCAAAATCATAACTAGGCTTATCAACCAACTATACCTCTAAATAATCAAAGCAGTAGGTTATAACCTACACTATTAACCAAACTGATGCTAACAGTGTAGTTACAATGTATATATAGAGAAACCAAGAACAAGGACTAACCCCAAGCCCTTAGTATTTCCAACTGAACCAATGTCAGGTTAAAAAGTGACCTGTTTCTTGCCACTAATCTTTTAATTTCCTAAATCGAAGCTGCAATATAAAACAATAAGGGACTAAAATTCTAGGATGCATTGAAAGAACATGACTAGATCTAAAAGTGATTTATCCACTGGTTTCTCAGGAACATGAATAGAAATCAATTCATCATTAATAAAAATGAGAATCCTATGATCAATCTAATACCATAATTCTGATTCAGACTTGTCCCATGATCCACATAACAATGCTTAAATGAAGAGGCTAGGAATTACCTGATAGAATTAAGAATTGCTCGCACTAAGTCTCAAAATGACACTCAGCTACTCTGGTGTCCAGCAGGGTTTACTCCTGATTCAAGCAATTAAACAAATGCGTGGTGACCAAGAACAAAGCCAAATAATCATGGCATCAGGATTTATTCAGAGAATTCATTGAAGATCGTCGAAGAACTCACCGATCTTAAACGAGTACTCTGACCTTCTCTCAAGCCTAATCGATCCACTCTTCAAATACTTAAGAATTCTTATAACAACAGAGGAACAATCGTTCAAAATCAAACATATATAATCGAAGTATTAAAACTTCAGATCTAGACTAAATGATCGATACTCACTACATAAATCGATCGATGGTTCGATATAGATGGATCAGAACACGAGAAGAACCTGAGTCGTTCAAACCAATGTAAACAATTTAGTTTCGAATCAAGGAAGAACAGAGAAGATTCAGAGGAAAGCATCATTACCTGGCTTCAAGGATCAAAGCAGTGTCTCGCTAGCTCCATTGCCATTCCTCTGGTTTAATCGAGATTTAGGGAAGAAGGACTTCCATAGAACAATAGTAGAATGAGGAAGGAAGGATGAGCAATTTGGTTCCTTAAATGGACAGTTAGTAGCGTGAGGCTCAGGCTACCACCTGGCGGGAAATCTCCACGCTGTCCCTCTCTGACAATTCTGTTAGAGGAGAGAGAAATCGGATGGGAAAAATTTGAATTCTCCTGAGTCGCAGGCTTGGTGAAAGGAGCCATTCGATTTCAGTAACAGAAGTTTAAAAATAAGTTCCTAGCCAAGTGTTTGGCTGAGAAGAAAGGAAAGGCCCTGGGCTTAGAAAGCCTAGCCAAGGAAGGAATTAAATTGGATTGGGTTTAAGCCCAATGGGCTGAACATAAAGGCTTTAATAAATTTTATCTCCTAGTTATTTAGGATTTATCCAAACCAAAACTTCGTAATTCAATATGTAAACTTCACATATCTATATTTATTTTTAAAAAAAAATCAAGGAGGTGGAGTTACAAATCTCCTCCCCTAAAATAAATTTCGTCCTCAAAATTCAAAGGACTAAAACAAAACTCAGCAAATCACAGAAATCCAAACACCAGTCCTTTATTGAAAATTAATTTCCACAAAATAGAGTATAATCAATCAATCAAACAGAGTGGGATAGCGCTCCCGCATCTCGTCCTCGCGCTCCCATGTGGACTCTCCTGGAGAGTGGTGTCTCCACATGACACGGACAAGAGGAATGGTCTGGTTCTGCAGACGCTTCTCTCTACGATCGAGGATCTCTACTGGCTGCTCCTCGTAGGTCAATCTCGGGCCCACCTCCAGCTCGAAATAGTCCACCACATGGCTCGGGTCTGGAATGTATTGTTGAAGCTGAGATACATGGAGGACATCGTGCACTCCCTCCAATCTAGCTGGAAGCGCTAGTCGATACGCCACCTCGCCAATCCGTACCGTCACATCGAAGGGCCCGATGAATCTCGGACTGAGCTTCCCGCCTCTGCCGAATCTGATGACGCCCCTAGTCGGTGAGATCTTCAGGAACACTCTATCTCCTACTGCAACTCAAGTACCCGTCTGCTGCTGTCCGCCCAGTGCTTCTGCCGATCCTGTACAACTCTGAGACGCCCTGAGCCTTTGAGATCAAATACAATAATTACACACAAGAAAAATAATACGATTTAACAATGATCAAGGATTAAATAGGCACGAATGGAATGAAGTTCAATTACATCTTAGAGGAACAAATCATGAAGACAAATATTAAGTACGATCAGAAATCGATATTTAACACAAGTAGACTAGGTCAAGATAGGAAGGTCATGGTCAAATAGACATGATTTAAGATCGAAGTTTAGACAAGACACAAATGAAGTATGGAATCAAAATCTGGCAATATACAATTTGAGGAATTCAATGATCTAACGATAAAATTCTAGAAAAAATTTAGCAAGGGTTGATTGAGGAGACGTACGCAATACTCAGGAGATACAGTATCAAATCAGGATGAACGTGCAAGGATATATGATTCTCGAAAACCAATAATCATATAAAAAGGGATATAGTTTCCATGGTGTCCGAAAACATATGGTTATTTGAAATTACTTTGCCTAGAATCCCTATCCCGCCAGTATATATCTGACTGCAGTGGACTTTCGGCTCCGTGACTCAAATAACAATATGTCGCCAAATAATCTGTCAACCTTATCCATTTTCCAATAATCATTGGCGAAGCAACCCAAGAGATCAAGGTATGAAGAATATGACAAGTCTCGATAGTACTCGAAAACCTATGGGTGTCTGAAATCACTTCAACTTAGAGTTCCTGCCTCGCCAGTGCGCTACTGGCTGCAGTGAACCCTCAGTCTCCATAATACAGCTAATGGCTGCAGCGCGCAACTGTCATGCCATAGTAGATCATCGAATAGCCTCTAGACTTTATTCCTAGGTATTTCAAAAGAGTTTCAAGGAATTCAAAATAAGTTTCAATAGTCCAGTCACGGAAATGGTGAAGTTACTTGACTGTTAGAATACAAGAGTTTATTAGGTACTAAAAATGACAAGGGATCCAATCAGTGAGTACAAAAGGGCAGCCAGGGAGATTTAAAATTTCAGACAGGGCGAAGTTTCAAATTATGACGGACTATCAACTAATATCTGGAATGGTAACAAGATTCCATATATGGGACGTTATCCCGAAAGGATAACAGAGTCTCGAAGGATGAACTGAAGCAAGGTATTAGACAGGAGACAAGTTTTAATTTAAAAAAATAAAATCTTGAATAGAAAATTTCAACAAGGAAACAAGATTTGGAATAGTGACTAGAAAACAAGTTCTAATAGAAGTCAAGGTATTGGATTGTAAACATGAAACAAGTGAATCTCAATAGCAACAAAATCTTAAATAGAGACAAGTCCCGAACAAAGTCAAGAATAGGAAATAGAATCTCAAACAAGAAACAATAGAAGCGAAAGTTCAAACAACGTTTCAGAATGATATTTCAAGTAGGAATAATTTTAGAATAGTACAAGTTCGATTTGCGAACAGAATTTTAATAAACGAGTAGGTACAAGTATCTATGAAACAAGCAAAATCTTGGATAGGAGACAAGATCGAACAAAAATAGTGGACCAACAACTCTCGACTAAAAATCAAAGTCATGAATGAGGAAACAAGTCTCGAGTAGGAAACGAAATCTTCAAAACCCTCAAAGGTATTTGCAACAATGTCTGCATAGGACGGAGCTTAAACAAGTTTCAAATGAAGAACAGGATTTCGAAGTAAAATCTCGAGAAACGATTAAATATCAATTAACACGAAGTTTGATAAAGAAACAAAATTTCCAAATAGGAGCCATCACTAGGAAATAAGGTCAGGAATGATGAATATGCCAACGGCATCGAATAATGAAATTCAAACAATTATCGATTTGGGGATCTGAAACAAGTTTATCGCAATAGGAAACGATATCTCGAAGTAAGTTTCGACATCACCAAAAGTTTCAAACAAGAAGTTCAAAGAATTGATCTAGTTGCTTTAAGGAATTTTAAGGAAAGATTGGATGGATTGCGAATCAAGATACATGATTTTCCCAACCATGTAAAAGAAATCTTCTGTTTTCAATCTGTCTTCAGTATTTCCTCCGAGACTGGAATCACTTCAATCTTCTTCACTGTCCTGACGTAGACTGGTCCATACGGTAATGCTCCATATAGCTGCTGAATCTGGAGAGGCGGGTCCTTCTGCTGCGGTCCTGGTGCTCCTTGTGCTTGTTCTCGGGCAGTACGATCAACGGTCTCCGGACAATCTTTGACTTGGTGAGTAGGTGATCCGTAATACAAGCGTAGTCTCCGTCTTTTGTGACATTCATCGTAGTGGTGTCCTGGGCTGCGACAGAAAATACAAATAATGGCCGACTGAATCTGAATCTCCTGCTAGGTTGAAGAAGTGTTGTCCGAGTTTGGCGACTCTTCGCGGATCCATAATAGCTGCTATCTCGGTCATAAGTCTTCATGTCTCTTCTGAGTTTCAGCTTCCCGTCTCGTTCTATTGTCTATGTTATATTCTGGATCTCCTGGCTAGTGGCTTCAGTCTTCAGAGGAGTTGGATCCTCCAAAACTTGGATAACAAAACTTAGATAATCTTCAGTAGCAACTCCAGGTTCTCGATCTGCTTCTTGGTGCAAGATATGCGCTTGGTGTCGAAGAAGTTCAAAGTCTGAGAGTCTGGGAGTCCTCTCTAGCTCGAGAATTATATTTGCAATGTCTAAATTTGAAAAGGACGGCCTGCTGGTGTCAAGGAACTCTTGAAACGTCTCCGTCAACTGCGTACTACCCATGGGGATAGTAGAGTGCTAGAAGGTAGTGGAAGCTCAAAACCTTCAAGTGTAGGTGGGTCGACTGTCCCGGTGTCGCGTACTTTTAAACTATCTGAAAAAACAAAAAACTGTTAAAATATCCTAGACCTAAATACAACAAGTGTTTATAGAATACCAATATACCTGATATACCCTTATTCTCGATTTTTCCTATGCTGTGATCAAGTTTCCCTAGTGTAATCAAGTCCCCCAATAGTACGCTAAGACCTAGGTACCATTAGGATGGACCTGCATGGGCCACCACTAAAAACATGTCACGATCCGCTCCCGAATAACCGGATACGAGTCGGACACGCCCAGCCTTTGTTGTTAGACACAACAAAGTAAGCTGTACCAATCTAGGGAAACTAACCAGATAATATGAACATGAATGAAATCACAGCATCTATATATATGTGTCCCAACCAGAGTAAAGTACAATATCTGAATTATTACATTCAACAAATGAAAGATAGTCTGCTAGTCTCAATACATGGAAAATAATAGGGAAACTAAAAGAAGCACTACGCTTCTGCAGCCTCTAGGTCACAACCAGCTCCAGCTGGCTCAGTAGGGAAAGCAATATCCTGACCATAGTAAGTGTCGTACAAGGCCTCCATCTCACCTGCAACATATCCTATTCAGGAGCGGAGCAAAGCACAATTCTAGGTAAAGAACAATAACATCGTGATATGGAAAGTAATGCTGAAAGAACAAGAAAAGAGCAAGGTATGTAAAGAATAGGAAGAACGAGAACTACTGCTATAAAGATACATGAAAGATCATGACTATGTAAAGATGCAGGAAAGATCACGACTATAGCTAAAATCAAGATCAGGATCATAGGAAACTAATGTAAGAACAAAATCCTGAACATGTGTGTTATAAATTTGAAATACTTCTATGATATGTAACCGGCTATGGGTAAGATCATGAAAGAACATGAAAGATCCTGAAAGATCATGTAATGGTACGACTTAGGACCCGCGTGCACTGTGCGAGGCCTAAGCTAAAGATCATGAATAAGTATCCGGGTTTGGTCACATATCTAGAGTATTTCCCCCACCCCAAGATACAAGTAAGATCATGAAAGAACAAGCCAGAAAAGATTGTGAACGTGTCACAGTGTGTCAGTAATAAAGAACAAGAAAATGCACTGATCAAAACCATAGAATGTACTTGCCTTGCTCCAGGAAAGTACAAGTAGGCAAAAGAGCTAGGTATCCTCATGTATGTAATAATGATGTGTACAAGTTGGTTAATAAAATGCTAATTCTAAATGGTTTATCAAAAGATTCTAATCACAAATAATACCTAATATAAACCTTAGTTCTATGGTTTCCTATAGGTATCAATATTACTCACTATAATCTAGACTAACAAGAACTTTAAATAAAGCTAAAAACATAATTTCTATAAGACAATGTTCAAAAAAGTAAACTTAACAATGGTGGAGATTTCTTAATTGTTAAGGCCATGCTTATGCAAACTCAAGTAATTTGGAAATCAATTTCTAATCTACATAAATTCAGATTAGCCAAAACATCCAATAGTGAATACAAATTCTAGTTATACCTTAGGTTTAATCCTGAACTTATTCTAGGTTCAACTTGGACTTCATTCCTGGAATTCATGAGTCTACACAGGATTACATTCCTGAGTTGACCACAGGATTATATTCTTGGGTTATACAGGAATTCTTCCTCGGTTCCTGGGTTCCTGGGTTCCACTGAAATTATAACAAGTGTCTCAGATTTCCGGAGACACTCAAGTCTCTGAGAATGAACTCTCATGTTCTCAGTCTTCCTGAGAACTCAAGTTTCTGATTCATGAGACTCAATTCTCAAATTTCCTGAGTTCTCAAATGTCCCAGGTTTCCCTTTTTACCAAGTTCAACTATCTAAACTAAGTGTAATAGGTTAAGGTGATAGCCATACAGTAGGAGTGTAGGATACTGCAAAATGTATTCATGCCACTCAGTCCCAAACAGGACAGTTATTGCTTCCCAAACAAAACATCCACTGCTAACAGGTTGCAAATTCCTGGCAGTACAGGAATCTCAAATAGGTTCCAGAATGATAAATACTCACTGCATTCAGTTCACTGGTTTACACTTGTAATCAGTGACTCATAAATATGCCCAATGATTCTCTCATAGCAATTGACCACAATCTAATGATATCCTCACTCGATTCTTAAGGGATCACTTAAGCTCTTGATTCATATCTATAACCAGAGAAATGGCTTAACAGAGAGTCATGATCTTAGGTACTAACCCTGTCCAGCTGCCATAAATCAAAATTAAACTACCAATTAAAATCAATTGCATATGGACTAGATAATCAATATGGTGTGACTGAATAAAACCACATTAACTAAATCATGCTAAAATGAAATACAGAGCTATAACTCAAGGGTTGGTTCTAACTAAGCAATCTGCCAATGCTGGTTTCAGATTTAGCCATAATTAACTAGAGTAATATCATATTGAACTAAACCAAAATCATAACTAGGCTTATCAACCAACTATACCTCTAAATAATCAAAGCAGTAGGTTGTAACCTACACTATTAACCAAACTGATGCTAACAGTGTAGTTACAATGTATATATAGAGAAACCAAGAACAAGGACTAACCCCAAGCCCTTAGTATTTCCAACTAAACCAATGTCAGGTTAAAAAGTGACCTGTTTCTTGCCACTAATCTTTTAATTTCCTAAATCGATGCTGCAATATAAAACAATAAGGGACTAAAATTCTAGGATGCATTGAAAGAACATGACTAGATCTAAAAGTGATTTATCCACTGGTTTATCAGGAACATGAATAGAAATCAATTCATCATTAATAAAAATGAGAATCCTATGATCAATCTAATACCATAATTCTGATTCAGACTTGTCCCATGATCCACATAACAATGCTTAAATGAAGAGGCTAGGAATTACTTGATAGAATTAAGAATTGCTCGCACTAAGTCTCAAAATGACACTCAGCTACTCTGGTGTCCAGCAGGGTTTACTCCTGATTCAAGCAATTAAACAAATGCGTGGTGACCAAGAACAAAGCCAAATAATCATGGCATCAGGATTTATTCAGAGAATTCATTGAAGATCGTCGAAGAACTCACCGATCTTAAACGAGTACTCTGACCTTCTCTCAAGCCTAATCGATCCACTCTTCAAATACTTAAGAATTCTTATAACAACAGAGGAACAACCGTTCAAAATCAAACATATATAATCGAAGTATTAAAACTTCAGATCTAGACTAAATGATCGATACTCACTACATAAATCGATCGATGGTTCGATATAGATGGATCAGAACACGAGAAGAACCTGAGTCGTTCAAACCAATATAAACAATTTAGTTTCGAATCAAGGAAGAACAGAGAAGATTCAGAGGAAAGCATCATTACCTGGCTTCAAGGATCAAAGCAGTGTCTCGCTAGCTCCATTGCCATTCCTCTGGTTGAATCGAGATTTAGGGAAGAAGGACTTCCATAGAACAATGGTAGAATGAGGAAGGAAGGATGAGCAATTTGGTTCCTTAAATGGACAGTTAGTAGCGTGAGGCTCAGGCTACCACCTGGCGGGAAATCTCCACGCTGTCCCTCTCTGACAATTCTGTTAGAGGAGAGAGAAATCGGATGGGAAAAATTTGAATTCTCCTGAGTCGCAGGCTTGGTGAAAGGAGCCATTCGATTTCAGTAACAGAAGTTTAAAAATAAGTTCCTAGCCAAGTGTTTGGCTGAGAAGAAAGGAAAGGCCCTGGGCTTAGAAAGCCTAGCCAAGGAAGGAATTAAATTGGATTGGGCTTAAGCCCAATGGGCTGAACATAAAGGCTTTAAGAAATTTTATCTCCTAGTTATTTAGGATTTATCCAAACCAAAACTTTGTAATTCAATATGTAAACTTCACATATCTATATTTATTTTCAAAAAAAAATCAGGGAGGTGGAGTTACAGAATGCATTATAAACTTTAATTATTACTTATTGAACACATCATAACCTGTATTGCTCTAAATAGGACTCTGTGGCTCCAGTTTGGACATCTATACATATCAGTTGTTCAGGTTATCAGGCGAGTACATTCTATGATCGTTTCATACTTGTTAGGATCTATATTCTTGCTCTAGGCTATTTTACTTGATGTTGACACTTGTTATCACGGATTAGAACTATATGGATCTTTTTATGTGATATTATCCCCTCAACGGATACATCGGGTTTTTCATGCTCGTATACTTTATCATGTGCATCGTGTACTCCTTGTATTCATATTATTCGTGTACAAATTGTGTGCTCTCATGTATTCTCGTGTGCTCATATGATCTTCTTGTGCAAACTAATCATAATGTACGTAACATAACTTGAATGGGTCCTTGTGTATTGATGGGGACGGGGGAGTAGAAGTAGTTATGTGATTATTCCTTAGTTTACTCGTTTATAAACTCTGTAACTTAGTCGTGTTCAACATCAAGCCGATTACATAACCATCTTGTGCTCTAAATCACTTATAGTCACTTACAGTTCTTACTTTCCATATATATATCTTGTTTTCTAGATATCTCTCTTACTACTCATGTACATCTCTTACAGTACTTCATGTATACTATTCTATTGCTTGTTTTACATTTTCTTTTTTGATATGAACTGCGTGAGAGTTATGTGCTCGTTCCTGTCCTGACTGGACCTGTTGAAAATATTACAGAGGATGAGGAGTTCTGCGCTACTTACTATGGAGCCCATCTAGACGACACTTGTGAGTTGGACCCACAGGAGGATCCAGCTCTAGCTGAGGACATCATCCCTATTGCCTAGGCTAGATAGCTAGGCTGTTTATCTTATTTTATTTGTGCTGTATTTGATTGTATTATGTAGATGTTGAGATATAAATGTCGTTTAGACACTTGGACTTATTTCCTTCTATTTGTATTTCTCTTTTGAGATTCCATATCTATCTTATCGTGCTATTTCTATCTTAGAATTGTGATTGAGTTGTATCTTCTGAGATTGTTCTCCGTTCGGAGAGTATATCTTGTTAGTCAGATTTTGATATTGTGTTAGATGGTTGTGACCTAGGACAACGTTCTATCGCCGACACTGCGGCGTAGGCTAGACGTACCCACGTACTTGTGCCCTAAATCGGGTGCGGGTTGTGACATTTCTTCATATATAGAAGTTGCATATACTTCCATGGTCATGGATAACTTGTCGATAAGATATAGTTCCTTGAACGGTACTCCGTGGCCACAGAACTGATTCGTCCTAGGGGGAACATAGTGCTGAAGTAGTAGCACGGTGATTCGGGAACCTTCCAGACTAGGCTAGCTAGCCGCCGCTGAAGGAGAGCCATCTAATCACAAGTCCGAGATGACGTGTAGTCAGTGATCCGTATATAGACAGGTCGCATGCTAGTGATATCTTATGCAGGCAGAGTAAGTTATTTATCATATAGGAAAGGATGTCGGTTGTCGGTAAGAATCACCTAAATAGTGATGAATATGATAAATACGATATTGTTCCTAACAATGTCCTATACAGGTAGAGTAAGTATTATGAATGTACATGGATGGCTACAATATCCTGGGTAAGATTCACCGAAAGGGTGATAACGCATATGTTTTACATTATGCTACTTAAGAACTGCATGCTTTACTTCTTGTTAGATGTAAACTGGAATTGACCCTAAGGCAACGAGAAAGACTACATTACTAATGTTTCTAACACATGATTACTTAGTGTTGTCTTCTTAGGTGAGTTGGTCCTGCACCGCTCACCAGTACACGACAATGTACTGACCCACATTTTTGGATATTATTATAGGTGCTCGTGCATAGGGAAATCGTTTGATCAGTGCTTGGCATCGATGAATCGGATGGGTGTGTAGAAGCTCTTCTCGTAAGATGATGTCTTCTGTTATATGGGACATAATGTATGGAACATTGTAGCTCAGTTGTACTAGTGAGATTGTAAGCCAAATCGACAAGTTCATTGAAGCCAAATCGGCAAGTTCATTGTGAGCCAAGTCGACATGTTTGGTTGTAAGCCTAAGTGGCAAGTGAATTCAGTTGGCTATTCAAAAGTTGTTGTAATCTGTTGTAAACTCTGTATTCAGCTGCAAGTCTTGTAATCTATTACAATTATCAATAAAGAGAAATATTTTTTCATACCTTGTTGTGACTTTAATTTACCTGCTTGGTTCGCTGCGATGTCGTTATTTTCTGAGAAATACCCGAAACTTTAATGGTCTTGTCTTATAAAAGTACAATCTAGAATTGTACGACATTACGTCCAGTGTCTAGTTTCGAACATCCGGGATCGGGACGTGATAGAAATGTATCAGAGCACGACTTTACGTCTTTGGATTCTTATTCGATTTGTTTCAAATCAAATTTGCTCTTATGATGATTCAAAGCTGCTTTCGCGATGACTCAAAGTTTCTTCCGCGATGACTCAAAGTTGCTTCTGCGATTACTCAAAGTTACTTTCGTAATGAATCAAAGTTGCTTCCATGATGACTCAAGGTGCATCTGTGATTATTCAGCGTTGCTTCAAAATTATTCTAAGTTGCATACTTGACTCAAAATCTGTTGATCCTCCTGGCCGCTCACTGGGTGTTCTATACAATAAGTCTAAATATGTAGGTTGTGATATGTGTGCTTTATTGAATTCTTAATGATACCAAAACAAATAACAATGATACGATGCAATGATTAGTTGGTAATGTGTGCTTGTTGTCTTAAGTGTAGGATTCATAGAAGTCGATTGTTATGTGACAATCAACAATGGGTTATGGCATGGTATATTGGAAAAGAATTGTGTATGACTTCAGTGAATGGGAATCAACCGAATTTTAAGTTCGCTTATGTGTGTTGGCCTGGTTATGTTTCAGATGCGGATGCGAGAGAATTAGTTGATATTTGTGGTCAGCAGAGCCACTTCGGGATGGATAGTCCATTATGGACGTTGGTTTGGTGCGAAAGAGAAATTTTACGATTGATACATGACGGCTAGGCATGTCCTTTGATAATTAAGTTCGGATAACTCGATGCGAGATTTTGATGAGTTCGGATGAACAGTCGTTAGACTCTGATAGTTAGTATTATGTTAGGTAATAAGAAATTGAGAATATGAAATGAATGCCTTGGTTGGGAATGGTACAAATTATAGATTCAAACGATGACTTGAATCAGTTAGGTTAAAGGATTGTAGGTTCAGAAACGATGGTGGGGTGTTGCTATCAAATAATTTTGGAAGAAAAAATATAGACCAAATATTGAATGATTTTGGGATTGAGTAAATAGAATTGCATGTTGGATATCGACAAATTGATGGTGATATTAAGCGTCTATCCAGATGTTGCGAATGATTCAGAGGATGCAGAGAGTTGCATCAGCGACCCAAAAAGTAGAGAATGGACTTGAGGGAAAAGATGGCTTTTGCACATATGCATTGTGCTTGAGAGATTTTGATGTATCCCGAATTAAAAAGTTATGACCCTTAACTATTTTGAGTCATAGAGAAATGAGCACTTGCCCCTTTATGTATGAAATAGTATATGTTCCTTATGAGACTCTGATGGCTGGAATACGAATAAGTATCGAGATGCAGTAATATGTAATAGACCTGTGGCGGATAATGTTGTCGCATGAATAACGAGTTTGGGTAAAATATAGAATTCTTGGATGATGACTTAGCTAAATGAGTTATATCATATCCACTAAGATGGCCGATATACGGATGTTAGTAAATCTTCTTATGGAATCACAAAGAGATGATGCAAAACGAATATTGATGGTTAACGTGAATTGCTAAGAGATGACCTGTTTGGTGCTAACGAAAGATTCATAAAGGATGTTGTCGAAAGAAATATGATTATATATTTGCCTTATTTATTGGTTAAAGAGTACAGACCGTACCGATGATATGAAAATCTAGAAATTAAATATAAGTTGCTAAGAGACCGAAGTAAGAAGATCGTAAATAATAGACTATTGAAGTGGAGATGTTGGATTACAACTCGGAATAGTTGGGTCGATTGAATAAACACAAATTGAGTACGATATGAGAATACTAGTCGAATCAAACAGGTGATGTTGCGTCTATGCAAATGAAAACTGAAGATTTGGATGTTTAATTGATAAAATTTATATGATGGCTTCGAGATTGACCGATAAGAATTATTGAATGGATTTCTCGGTTGTGGGTAAGTCTAGAATAACTTTACTGGGTATAGCCCGAGGATGAGTACGGACATATAGACTTGACCCTAGAGTGTCGGTTGGTTGCCTAAGTTTAGAAATTGTTGGCTATGATATTTTAGTTGTTCGAATTTGGGAATAAGTTCATGGGATTGGGGTTTAGACGCATGAAAAAAGTGCAACATCTATAAGGCGCAGGAGACACAATTGCTGCACACATCAAAGAACATAAAAGCGATGTACATGAAGAAAGATGCTTTATTAAAACATGATTACAAAGGTCTATTACAAATTTTTCATGATTACATATAAAGACTATCTACTCAGCCTAAAGTGTGTAGCTTACAAAAGTGCACAGCTTACAAATGTGCACAGCCTACAAGTGTGCAACCCATAGAAGCGCAGCACTCTTCTTCTCCAGAGCGAATCACTTCCTCGTCAGAGCGAATCACTTCCTTGTCAACGAGCGAGTGTTCTCCTCATCAGCCAACCTGTGGCTCTTCTAGCATAACGAAGGGTCGGCAATCAACCCAAACCCTGTAGCCATTGTCTCGATGTTCCGAAGCAGAATACGGCCAAGATGTTGTTCAGGTTCGAACCCATCATGCTAAACACTCAAGTACATCTCAAAACTCTGAAGTTGTCCTACACCAAGACTACGACTTCTTTGAACGAAGAGATCTACAACCAACAGTCGACTTATGTGAGGCCTATGGCCGTTTGAAGCTAAGTCGAGATCGAGCATGACAGAAAAGTGCCAAGAAGAAATAAACAATAGCTCCCTCGAAAGCTCACCTTTATAGGTTGTATGTGGTCCAACCCGCACGCCAGTGGCAGCAAGTCAAAGACTCTGAGTTAATTGGATGAACCTAGAATTCATCACAATAAATCTCATTTATTGAAGCCTCTAACTAAGTCTATTAGTCACCACTTTTCGAGCCCCTCAAAGTGGCAGAAATTAAGGAGGCATTGAATCAACGCCCCAAAAGCGCAGTGACTCAAAAAGCATAGTGACTCATCACCCCAAAAAGCGCAGTGTCTCCACGACCCAAAAGCACAGTGACTCAATGCCACAAAAGCACAGCACCCTGGAGACCCAGAAGCACAGCGCTCAGAACGAGACACATACATTGTGTTGTTACTTCAGCATTAATGACACACCAAACAAGTGTCAGAAGATAACTATTGACAGCTATCAAGTTGTTAGTTATCAGATAGCAGTAGGCAGCTGTCTGCCAAAGGCACGTCTCCAAACGCGACTCCAAGAAGCACAGCCTCAGAGGCGTCAAGAAGCGTATCCTTATAGACGTCCAGAAGTGCAGCCCAAACGGCACACAGCTCCTTCACAGTGTGGCATTTAACAAAATAAGGCCACGTGGCCAGTATGGCAATCGTATCTCTTTAGATACTATCAAATCCAGTTTGTTTAAACTGAACGAGATCTTTGAGCGATATACATACGACATGTGGCATTGACTCAGTCATGTTTATGAACGGATGCTAACCACCCAAGATCTCAGTAACAGGCAAATCTTAACAACTGCCACGTGTCAGCTCGGCAGCAGCTCCAACAGTTCAGTTACAACAGATTCAACTATTTTCTTGTGCGCGCAACACTTCTGCGCTTCAAAAACTCCTACGCACATCGTATATGTGCTCGCCTATAAATAGAAGAAGTCTTCCTTCATTCAAGATCTTCGACTGCTTCTTGATTGGCAAACCCATATCACCATTCACAGGTATTCATAGAGTCAGAGCAAGTTCTTCTCGTCATCAGATCTTCAACAGAGTAAAGGAGCCATTACAATGCTCGATCTTTCTCATCACACTTTTACAGAATAAAAAATGTACTTAGATTTTCTGTTTAGGAATCTCTTATACTTCTCTTGTTTGAAATACAAAAATGTTTATATAACTTTGTTTATAGAAAACATGGGGTAGCTTCCCATGTCCCTTAGCTTGGTCGTATCATAAATTATCCCTGAGATAAGATAGAGTCCCTATGATAAGAATTGGTTGCCTCTAAATAAGAGATAAGTATGTCACTATTAGCTATCCATCTTAGATGAGTTAGCTGAATGTCTGGTTTAGCTTAGAATAGCTGGCCGTAGAGACTTGACCGAAGGCTAAGTTTTATGTTGGAGACCCATAGGATGACCCTACTAATATTGCGTAGGATAGTCGGAATGAGTGAGATATGTTGTGAAGTAAACTTCGGAATGAAATGGAGAATGAAAAATTCGATGTTATAACGTTGGATGGAATGAGAGATCATATTGATTTCAGAACTTGGTTGCCTTTATTTGGAATGTCGAAATTTGTTTGAATTGGTTAGTCGGTTGAATCATATTGAGATGCACAAATTAATGGTAGTTGCATCAAGTAGTCGGAATAATTTTATCGATGGATAATCATATCAAAATTGAGAATAAGTGTACGACAGAATGGGATAGTGCATGTAGTCGAGATCGACGAGAGCGAATGCAATTTTGAAATGACCCTCGGAATTAATGCTGCTGGAAATAAGAGTTGCACGTGCGAGATGATAGAACTTGGAAGATTTTTGATCAACACAAGAAAATTTTGAGTACATCAGGAAATTTTGCTAGAGTCGAATGATGGTAGAACTTGGAAGATGGACCATAATCGAAAATTTTACATGTTGCAAATAAAGCATATGGATGCGAACAAAAATGGGTACATGAGTTGATCGATAAGAATCGTGGTGTCAAAACAAAATGTGGCTATTGGCTTTATCAATTTTGGTGGTATGAATGACAATGGACTTGAAAGGGGACTCGAGATTCGTTGGAAATCTTGATATAACTAGGTCGGAATTCAAAAAAATTGGTCGGCTGTGCAAAATTACTCGAGTTGGAATTGGTAACATTCATTGTGTTAATAGTTGGTTAGGAGATTGAATAATTGAGTTAAGACTATATGAGATGCTCAAGAGGATTTGTTGATATTAGAAAATGAAGTTATACCGTAGCTCGTTCGCTTTCTCTATCACTGAACTTGGTTGAAATGCATATATTTCTGGGATGCCTAAAATATGTGTATGATCCGAACTAAGTGGTATATATGCTGAATTCAAACAAAGCCATAGGGGAGAATTATAATGTGCTAAGAAATTGCACGAGTGTTGGAGGAAAGAATAAGGATGGTAAACTATTTTGAATCAAATAGGGATGTTGTGGCGAAATGGTACATTATTTGGAATCAATCGAGACGTTGCAGAGAAATGTTAAATAGTGCAAGTTGATCAGGAAAGTTTCATAAATTCATACTACTACAAAAATGGTTAACAATGACGGCTAAATATGCTAATTGATGACATTTATTTGGCCATCATCTACGTTGGTGTCATCTTTATCACGAAAAATAAATAAAATCTCAACGCACGTCATCTTTCTGTTACAAAAGATGACTTATATGTATCATCTTTGTTTATAAGGGATGACTTCTATGCGTCATATTTATTTACAAAAGATGACTTTTATCGGAAGAAAACAATAACAGCTCAACACACGTCTTTATTTATAAAAGATGACTTCTATGCATCATCTTTATTTCCAGAAGAGCTAAACACACGTCATCTTTATTTATAAAAGATGAGTTTTACACGTCATGCTTATTTACAAAAGATGACTGTTATGCATCATGTTTATTTACAAAACATGACTATTATACGACATCTTTATGTACAAAAGAGCTCAACACACGTCGTCTTTATTTATAAAAGATGTCTTTTATGCGTCATCTTTATTTACGAAAGATGACTTCTATACGTCATCTTTATATACAAAAGATAACTTCTATGCGTCATCTTTATGTACGAAAGAGCTCAACACACGTCATATTTATTTATAAAAGATGACATATGTGCGTAATTAAATGTCTTGTATGTATCATCTTCTGTGTCATCATTATACTTTTCTTTACAAAAAAATGACTTGTATGTATCGTCTTTATTTACCAAAAATGTATTTTATGTGTCATTAAATGTTCATCATTTTTATAGTATCTATTTTTACATCTATATTCTTCCATTTGTATTATGTATACAATATTCTATATAAGGAAAACAACGAAAAATAATAATAATTTGTAACATCAACCAAAAATATTTTATTTCATAATTTTTCAAATTGTCAACATTAAACTTAAACAATATTATTTCAATCTCAAAATTTTTAAAGATAAATTACTAATGATTCCAAAATTTCCTATTACATCTGTTTGTACATGTCTTCATTAACAATACAATCAAATACTATGTTAATGACGTCATGTTATACCAATATAATCAATATTACATTAATAGAACCATCAGACAGCCTTTTCGAGTTCGTCTTCTACAACTTTTGCAATCTCATTCTTCTGCTCAAAAGTATCATCAAGGATGAGCTTTAGGACACGTGCTCCGATGACTGCAAATAGTAGCAAAATAAGATCATCAGTTCCTCTAACACAAGTATAATATACAAGCTATAAGATGCAATGTATTATACTACAGCGACTGACAACAACTATTAAAGCTTTTATCCCAATTCTTCGAATTGACCAAGATTGAGTATTCTTATATGAGAAAATGGGAAAATACCATTGACAGAGAAAATGTAAAGAGACATCTTGAATGTTGTTAAATTCTAAAATAATAGTTACATGTTGCATTTCCAATATAGAAAAACGGGCAAAATGAACATCAAATCCAGTTGATATGTGGAAGGTACACATCCTATCAGAAGTTTTCACAACTTTCAATTTTGGGAAACAACAGAGTGCCTGGAACTGGTTTATGATGGAGAAGGTCACAGTTATAGTGGCATGGCTGCACATGATGGGAGCAAGAAGGAACAACCACAAGTAGAAGTGATACAGAGGAACTGAATTCCATGTTGCAGTTCCATAGTTATGTTTCCAACAAATTGAATAAAATCTTAAAGGATATAACTGCAACAGAGAAAGGACTCACCAGGTGAATGTAGCAATTTGAGTAACAAAATGTATTGCATCAGGTTGCCAGTTCTTAGATATGGATGCAGTATCGTCCTTCTACCCACTCTTTGCTTTCCAGTGTTATACAATTTCTTTCTGCATCTATATATTACCTGATAACAAAAGATGTAACAAGGTCATTTAAAGACTACAAATATCTTATAAGAATAGA
Organism: Iris pallida; assembly: GCA_029216955.1. Classification (NCBI taxonomy): domain Eukaryota; kingdom Viridiplantae; phylum Streptophyta; class Magnoliopsida; order Asparagales; family Iridaceae; genus Iris; species Iris pallida. The sequence continues at coordinate 5,323,040 of JANAVB010027798.1, forward strand.
AATCTTGAGGACACATATAGGAAGGAAAGAATTCATCTCTCACAAAAATTTAAGGCACACATAGGTTCAGCAAATTTAATGATTGATTCGATACTGAAAGTGTTTCCCAAGTTTCAAACAATGTTAATAAAAGAAAAACATATGTAACCACCAAAAGAATTAGTACAAATTGAGGGTCTAGTGGACAACTTCCATTCATATCCTTTACCCTTTAATCCAGATTGCTGGGTACTTGCAACAATTTGTCCATTAACAAGTTGCCCAATTTTGAATTTTACAAATGGATTCCCCACAGAATGATCGTCGTCCACCTGCTTAAGCAAAATTCATATAAACTATACATATGTAACCATTATCGAATTTCAAAACAAGTTCCGAAGGCTTTATATCAATTATTGACCATTTTCTAAATCAATATGCACTCTTAAAAAATTTGGAGATGAAAGTATAATATAAATTACTATCAACTTTGATTTGAAATACAAAGGCCACCAAAATCCTTGGAAATGAGTAATTCACATATGGAGGTTCAAGCAATTTTACATTGCCAAAAAATAGCTGCACTATAATCACTTTGATAAACTATAAAATCCTATATTGAACAAATTTCAGCCAAAAGCACAACTCATATTGCACGAACATAATTTGATAATATTCTTGCTATTTTCTTTTCCAACTACCGGATATTGAAGAAAGCTCATGCACTTTTAGATTGCCACAAAAAGAAATTTTTATGGAATGATAATTCCTTCAAAATTCCACAAGTGAAAGACAAAAAGCTCACTCTTTTTTCAAAAAGCCATGATATTGTACTCTCCCTCAACACCAAACTAGTTCAGGTGGTGAATTCCAGCTTCACGTGGTGTAAATTTAGATCAAATATTTGAAATAATTAAGGGGATATAACACTGTCCTAACTTCATGTGCAGACAATATAATTACTTTTGTAATTTCAAGTTTTCAACTTGTTCAAGAAGCTCCCTGTGATAAACTTCAGTTTGTGCCACAATCATGCATTTGCGCCATGTCCATGGTTTTGACCATTATTTCTTCTGCAAAGAGTTGGGAGGAATATGAAAGTAGACAATTAGCAGAAGACGAAAGAGATATATGCCATGGATGAAGCTAAGTCATATTGCCAATAGGAGAACAAATAGTAAGGCATCATATGGATTGATTTTTTTTCCTTAAGCATGTAAGGAAATAAATAGTGCAACTATGATTAAGTGATAAGCAAAGTATAGGTAAACCCCTGTATGTCACAAGAACAATTTCATTGTATATATATATATATATATATATATATATATATATATATATATATATATATATATACGAGCTGGCACAAAGGAATTAGCATCAGCTTTATTCCTGACTGCCTATATTTTTTCCTTGTCATTTAGAAGTGCTACAAGCGTTTCAAATTTATTTCTTACATTTGTTCCAAGAATCATTCCCATTAGGCTCAACATATGCGTAGCCTGAAAGGGAATTGATAAACATAAAGCAAGTAAATACAAAGTAAATTAACAAAAAAATAAAGTTCACTTATGTAAAGGATCGAGAAGCTATACTCAAAATTTGAAATTATGTTGATAATGTCATCAACTGCATGTGTAGATCCATTTGCTATCAAGTACTCAATATCAATCGGTGCCTGTGATTGAAGAGACCTTGATTATAGAACAAATTGATATAGAAGAAGAACAAAGTTTGAAAACATGAGTTTGACAGTCATCAGTTGAACATACCAATTGGCATATGTTTCACTCAATCTAGTCCAGATTACATACATAATCATCGAGCACTCCATGCTCTCGTTACATCAACAACCTAAAATAAGAACATTTGTTATATAGAATGGCCATTCAGCTAAATATGTGTTGATACTGTCCTCGGCACATTACTTCTTAGTATGCTCTCAAAATTCCATGTTTACTCGTTGAATTCTAACTCCTAAGCTTATTATACCCTGATCAACTCATTTCGCTGCAACATCGCTCCCGAAAAAGAGTGTATACCGCCCAGTATTCCAAAATGGCTCATGTAAACAGTATGCAAGAGAGAGAGAGAGATCAAATTCTTTAGCTACCTTGTTTCCCACGGCTAGGTGAGTCCCATCAGGTTTGTATGTGATGTTTATATTTTCTCCACTGAGTTCAACCTGCTAAGAACATTTTCCACCTAAAGAACCAGATGTCAGTATGCAACAATATTGCTTCAAAAGATTAGTTAAACCCTTCCTTTCATATGATTGTATTCTATGGATGTAACAGAGTTCTTAACAATATGAAAATAAAATAGTCCTATTTCCACACACCAATTATGCATGTATTTCCTTATGTTGAATACTTCCTTAAGTTTAGTAGAAAATGTATTGTCAAATGCATCTTCCTGTATAGTCATTTACACGTCAAAATAGGGTAGTAAGGGAAACTCCTGTCGCAAATTCTCATAATTTTTTAACAATAAAGGAAACGATTGCCTGATTATCTAAATATGAGATTGAACTCAAATATAATTACAAGGAAAAAACCTAACTAAAACTCTACCAATTCCCATTGTAAGGGAAGACACCCTACATTTTTTATTCCAAAATTCTGAGCCATAATTTAATTTTATAATTAGATGATGATAAACCCAACTGATATCTCAAGCCCGAGATTCCACCAAGACAAAAATCCAAATTCATAGCTTGTTCCTCATAAAATTATTGTTCCAACTTTTAACTAAGAGATCCGGAATCAGAACCCCATTAGCAACCAAAAATCATAGGAAAAAAACAAACCCTAGCTACAACTCTAAGCAGAGAAAACCCTAAAATTCTAACCTCAGAAGTCAAAATCTTTCCATACAAACTTAGGGTTTCTAGCAGGAGATCTGGAACCAAAATCAAATTTGACAAATCGAACATCAAAGAGTAAGAAGAAAGGACTAACTTGTCGTCGAGCTTCTTGATCAATTCGTCGATCTTCTGCTGCAAGGAGGCGAGGGCGGCGGCATTTGGCTCCAGCACCGATGTGACGGCAAGGGACTGGTAGAGCGGAGCCATGTCTGAGGGTGGCAATACATACCTGTAAATACAAGAAAACCGAAGTTAGGAAAAAGAGAAGAGTTTACCATCGGCTTTGATGGAGGCGACGATGTCTTCACGGATGCGGACCTTGTCGATGTCGACGGCTTCGGGGCGTGTGGAGATGTTGTAGGCGAGGATCAGGTGCGGCTGCTGGACGCAATCTTAGGTTGGAGATGCCGATCAGATCTCCAATGGAGATAAATATGGTAAAGGAAAACGGGAAAAGCAAACTTTAGAGGGAAACCCAAAAAAATGCGGACATGGGGAAGAAGTTTGTTGGTATAAATCTAGGGTCTAAAGTTAATTAGCCCTAAATAAAAGTTGTAAAAAAATTGCAGGGATATTTGGAGCTTTGGATTTGGCTATTAGTTTCACTTCTTTTCTTTTTTCAGTTTTTTTGCAGTTTTGCATTTTTTTAACTCTTTGTTTTGAATAAAATTTCTACTATTATAATGGGGCGGCTTCAAATTAAGTCGTCAAAGTTATGTATATTTAATCAATCATTTCATTTAAAAAATTACAAAAAAAATATAACTTTAAATTTTTCTTCCGCATAACTGAATACTCTCTCTTATATCCATTAAAAATTACGAAAGATTATAATATAAAACTTTCTCTCATTTTCTTTCGCATAACCGAATACCTTCTCTTTTATCCACATATAACCATAACAAATTAAAACTAAAATTAATTAATTTTTACAAATCTTAATTAAAATATAAATATACATATAATAAATTTATTTTAAATATTTAAATTATTTTTAATAAATTTTGAAAGAAAGAAAATTTATTTTACGTGGAACGTGTTACACTAGTTTTTATTTAAGTTGTGGTATTATATATAAATATATATATATATATATATATATATATATATATATATATATATATATATGTGTGTATATATATATATATATATATATATATATATATATATATATATATATATATATATATATATATATATATATATATTATTTTATTATATATATATATATATATATATATATATATATATATATATGTATATATATATATATAATAAAATAATATATATATATATATATATATATATATATATATATATATATATATATATATATGAAAGCAACCTTGGATCTATATACAAACAAAAGTCAAATCTAAACTAAACCAACATCAATCCAGAATCTGAGATCGACATATAATTATACATACAAAAAAAAAATATAAAGATATCTAAATTCAAAGAGGCTATATATATATAACATATAGGTAGTAAACATTTGAATGTAAAATAGAGATTAATTACCAACAACTCAGAATCTATCTAACCTAATATAAACTCAGAAATCTGAGTTAATTTTCAGAAAAATCAAATCCTAACAAAATCAACTCAAAAATATCTCAACCGAAACCCGAAAACCCAACTCAACACTAAAAACGCAAAATACTCAACTAGAACTCGTGAAACTTGGCAAACACGAAGGTGTATACGTGTGTGACGTGCTTGGGTACTCACGGGATCGAACCTGTGTCTGTATCGTGTCCATGAAGTGCGTATCGAAAAAAATCCAAATACGCGTGTATAGAAACGTGCTCGTGCAAGCGTGTCACGCTCGATTGAACGCCACACGCAACACGAGAAGCCTCGTGCTTGCACACATAGCTAGGTGGGGTCCAGGTATAGGTCTAGGACACACTGACATGACACCACATCGCGTCCATGTGTCGCTGGACACGCAAACCCGCGCGGTCGTGCGCGCGCGGGGCCTCGTGGGCGAGTGTCGAGCCCCGTGGCTCGCGACACGAGCCACGACGTGTCTCGGGTTTGGGTTCTTGGGTAGCCTAGGTCTAGGACTTCGCGTTCATGCTCCTGGAACGAATCCTTGTCGCGTCGTGTTCACATACGAAGGTCATATCAGCGACAATTTCTGGCCGCGTACACAGTGTTGGCTGAACCGTGCGCGTTGGATTTCTCTGTGCACGCTCCACGAAACATCATGAAATTTTAGGAGCACGTGGGAAGAGGTTGCTCCCATGTGTCCATAAAATTTCACATGAAACAGAGTCCTGTGCGTCAAGTTATGATACTCGGACAGCAGGGCATGCACGGGGTCGTGCACGGGCCTCGTGCACGCGCGTTCGTGTCCGATTTGGACACTGAAAAGTTGTCAAATCGAGATCCGTCTTCACGAAAGTTATTTCAAATAATTATAGCAAAAAATTTGTGAAAATAGAATTGCAAAATTCCAACTTTCATTTCTAAGCGGTATTTCGTCGAACACGTGTTCCAATTAACCGACACGTGTTCGATACGCCTATCAAACGAATAAAAAAATCTACCAAACTTCATGCACAGGTCTGGGGTACCTATATGGATGTATCTACAAAGAAAAATCGGGATTAACAAGTGTTTAGAGGGGTTTACCTATTGAGAGTCAATATCTCAATAAAACGAGCCTCCAAACGGGTCGATGCTAATTTCCTCCGGTCCAACGCCTCTGATCCCTCGCTAGCAAGTCTCCAGCAGGTTCCTCTCCTCCCAATGATCGCAACGCACTTTGTTTGGAAGGATTTGGGTGAGAAATGAGAAAAATAGACTTTTGGAGGAGAAGGAGAAAACTAGGGTTTTGAAGAGCTTGACGGCTACAAGCTTTTCACATAAAAGAGGGGGGCTGCTATGTTTGGTCGGCCACTACATGGGGGATTAGGGTTAGGGTTTGGTCATGGGACAAAAACTCCTCAAGTTGATTTAAAAGCCCATTGATAAAAATGCTAAAAAGCTACATGTAAAATAGCCTAAAAATGATTTAATTGCTTCCTAATATGGACAATTGCTCTAATTTAAAATCTACTTAGCTAAAAATGATTCTAATCACATGGTTAGTCTTCTAATCAAAGTTGACTACGGTTAAACCATTTGCCACTACCAAAACACCAATCAAAGCTACACACCAATCAATTTAATTTATAAAATAAAAAATTCAAATTAGCACACAATGACTAAAATACCCTTAATTAGAAAAAGTGGGAGTGACAATTGGTGCTCAGCAAATATTCGACAAGAACTCTACAAACCTACTCATCCAACCTAGAAGAAAACCAGGTCCTCAGCGGGTCATAATAAAATACATAATATACATGCCACTATGGATAATAAAAAAGCATAAAGAATAAGGGTGCTTTATCAACTATGCGTAAATGCAAATGAGGACAACTTTCGACGAATGGAGCTCTCCTATCAAGAGATAATCTTGTAGTGGGGTTCGTCCAAACCGCCTCTCTGTCAACAACAAAATACCAATAGCAGCTCCTCCGTTTAGTAACTGTCCTCCCCACCCAATGTATCTAGAGCGAGTCGACTCCACGACACGCACAATCCCAGTGCAGGGCCTAATATGTCATAAGGAAAGCATCTAGCATGAATTATACCGTCGCACGTCCTGGCCGCACTGATGATCAATCGAATGCCGTGGTACGTGTCCTGTATCTCTGTATCTTTATATCACATCACCGTGCGTAAGCATGAGTTAAGGTCCAGCAAGATACTAGGGTATCCGCTCTGCAGGGGTAGTCTCTAATGGACTAGGCTAGCAAGTATCGACCAACGTATCTCATTGGTTGGACCCAGAGTCATACTCAAAAGCAAAGTTGTAAAACAATAATAAAATAGCAAGACATAATGTAACAAAAGAAATGACAAAGTGATAAGGTATACTTGCCTCAGGATAAGGCAACGATCCGATGATGTCCTGCAGGCGAAATCCTCAAGCCAAATAAAAGCAACAATAGTGGAACTTTCGCAAACGTCCCCGGATGCTGAAACAAACATTGTCAATGCTTCCAGAATAAGAAAAATAGCTAGGATAGAATACCCATAAGTCTAATTCTGGACACATAGGCAAAACGATAATTTAATACGGTCCGTCGTTGGACCCACTTTGCACCAAAAAATGGGC